>CM039130.1:4823543-4956350 GCA_022036555.1 Microstegium vimineum
CACAAGGTAACAGGTTGTGGATGTGGAGGGGTGTGGCGTGTGAGTGTCTCTCTCCCTAGGCCGGCCTGCGCGATCATGTTTTCCTAGTTATAAGTCATTTTAAGAATATTAGAGAGTCAAAGTTTATAAAGTTTGATCAAATTTATAAAATATAATAATAACATATTTGATACAAACTAAGTATCATTAGATTCTTTATTAGTTATGTTTTCATACTATACCTATTTGATGTCATAAATCTTATGTTTCTCTCTATAATTTTTTGTCAAACTTAAAATGTTTTGACTCTCCAAAATTCTTGGAAAGACTTACAATTTGGAATTGAGGGGGTAGTTCTGAGCTGCTTATTGTATGACATATATGGGGTGCTCATAATAAACTCATAATAAGGGCATATGTAAAGTAAAACACCCCTGCTACTTCTATTCAAATATATCGGAGACAAGCATCTGACGTCGTTGGAGACAAGAGTGCAGGAACACGAGACACACCTAGCTATCGTCGATCACCTCTCCCTGATGAATGATGATCTGATCTTGCATGGCTGAGTGCTGAGCTTCGTGGCAAGATGGCCAAACCCAAGCGACCAGCCTCTTCCGCCACCGCCGCGCACTGTTTCATTCATTTCATCTCTCCTTTCCCGTCTCCCGTTTTCTTGATGTATTTGTTGCACCTACGACTGCTTCTTGTTTGTGTTTGTTTTGTTACATTATTACCAGGCCTGTACCGTACCCTATTGTCCGCTTGCACAATCGGCAAGAAGGACGCAATTCTTGGAAGTTGCATGCAAATTGGGACGTTGGATGCCCGCAAGGCCGACAACTCCACAAGAGAGTGGCTCAACAGCGGGGAAGAAGTATCAAGCAACGAAATTCTATCGGCGGGGAAGGTATCAAGCAGCGAAAATCTATCGGCGGTTCGCAAGAAACCAAGCGATCGCCAACAATCTTGATTCTTGAGCTCCCGCGTCGTCGAATTGTTTGGACCATCTTCTTCAAGAAACCAAACGATTCTCACAAACTCATATTATTTGGGAATCTATTTTAGTTTTCAATCTTTACTCATCTTCTTCTCGGGCTCTGACAAGTCAGAGGAAGCCGGGAAGGTAGCTTCCGACGTATGGTACTAGCTCTTGCCACTTAGGAGTTGGGTCTGCTCCTCTTCTCGTCCCTGTCTTTCCCCGTTTTCCTGATGGCGGAGGTTTTTCCTTCCAGCATCGGCAAGAAATGACAACTACAAAATAGAGGGTAGCTCAATGGAGGGCAACTCTGCAAAGGAGGTGGCTCTCAACGGCGAGGAAGAGAGGAGCAAGTTCGATCAGTTGTTGACTGCTTCGCAACAACTAAGAATCTTGAGTTGCCCCCGCCGTGAAATTATTTGGGTGGTGATTACACTACTACATAATTTATTTTGCATGACACTTGAGAAATCTTAATCGTGGCTATCAAACATATAATCTTAATGGTGCTTAATGGTGGTGGTCAAACCTATAAACAGTCACGGTTAATAGGTGCCCCCGAAGCCCAGCCGCTAGGGACCACAACCGGTATAAAGTGATTGCCACGGTTAACAGCCATTAACTATGGCGGTTACACTTAAGATGACTGTCACGGATAACTCTGTGTTATAAATACAACAACCACATTCTTCTTCCCCGCGTCTCCTCCTCCATTTTTTATGATAACTACATTCTTCTTCCCCGCGTCTCCTCCTCCATTTTTTATGGTTTTGAGCTAAAAATCATCAAATTGACCACTTTTGGGGAGGTTTTGTCCTTGAATTTGGTGAAGGGTGGCACCGCAAGAGGTTGACTTTTACTCTCCAACACTCGGTTTTCTCTCTTTTCGATGATTTGGGTGTTTTTTCACTAGATCTAGATCTAAATGAGGGGAGAGATAATAGCAGATCTAGAGCTACACATGCTAATTTGATTTTTCGTGCATTTGCAAGGTTATGGAGCCCAGGGACGAGTGTATGTATAATTTATACTACCCCATTGCAAGACGTCTTCTATTATGTCATCCGGTATAACAACCATTACATTGTATGGGTGATAATGGCTAGGACAACGTGGCTTATTGGTTTTCTTACAGAGAGAATATTTTCACGTGTGGTTTGATGAAATAGGACTATACATGTGCTTTTAATAAGACCTTACACTTCAATGGCAATCATAAGTTGCCTCAGGGAACTGAAAGTAACATGGAGTCACACTAGTCTATGTTCTAGCATAAATTACTTTCAATTCAGTATTAGTACCGGAAACAACTTATTGTTGGAGAATAGCCTCTGCGGAGCAATAAGATGAGAGTTAGTTGGGGGAATAGCGCTAGGGAAATGCGGGAGCCTCCGCGAGTAGCAAAGGCCCTCCTGGTGAGGTGGAACAAGATTCCTAAACGAATTCTCTTAAATGAAGGCACTTGTATGTCTCTCTATTATGGGGGTGTCACCCCTTTTTATAGGGCACTATGCAGGGATAGAGTGTTTTTACATCAATACCCTTTCTTTACATGGAAATATATACCGAATATTTGGACTGTCGCTCAGGGCACTCTGGGAGTACTGATCTTGGGTTCTTCAATTTGCTCTAGGGGATGGGCCTCATCTAGGGTTGGTGGGGCCACATCCGCTGCTTTTAGCCCTCCTAGACGAATGCAGCCTTCGCCAAGCTCCCGCCGGCGCATGCCTTTGGTCCTTACGTCGCCTGTGCTAGCCTTCTCCGAGCCTCCGCGGTCCTCTGAGGGTAGAAGTGTCTTCGGTCTTCGTGCAACTTCTGGTGAGCCTCCACCGAGCCTCCGTCTGCTAGTACCTGCGCTTAGAGGGTAGAGGGCTTTCGGGCCCTAGTCATCGCTTAGTAGTTACCTTCGTAGTTCTTGTCCCAACAATTCCCCCCTTGAGGTAATGGTTCGACGTAGGCAGCGCATGACCCTCAAGAGAAGACCTTAGCAATTGCGTTGAGCTGGAAATTGTGGAGGTTCACGCCCGGAGGCCCTTTCCCCCTCGCGACGTCCGTTGTTGCAGCAACGACCACCGCCGTTGCAGCAACGACCACCGCCGCTGCCATCAGCCCTATCCAGAGATCCAAGTGTATGGATTCATGGCTGCCCGAGACCTCAAGGACCCTCTACGCAACTACGTCTTCAATCGCAGCAAGGACGACCCCTTGGTGATCCTAGACATGCACTCGGACCCCTTCATCTACCTCTCCGGCCCCAAGAGAGGCGTCCACATGCTGGCCAACGTGATGTCCGAGTATGACATGAGGATCAAGAGAGAGTACAAGGACGATCTGCCGCTCATTGACGGGGTAGCCATCTTCAGCAAGCTAACCTGTATCGACGAGCCGATGACCTACCGCATTCGGGGCTACCATGACGCCGCAGTGGACGTGCGACAAGTACTCTTACTCAGATCCGCGGAGGCCAGGAATTGCCATTGCAGCAGCAGCAGCACAGTGATGGTCTGGACTTGTCTATATCCGGTTTTGATCCTACGATAGTAGATGGTGATATTAAGGGCTTGTTTCGTAGAACTGTGCTCCCTAATTCTCTAGCTATGCTCTCCCTGATCACTGATGAAGTGATTTTGTGGCTGAAAATGATTCTCTTTGATTGTTTGACCTAAACTCTCAAAATCAGTATGAAGAATAACTTTACAAAATCAGGTGAAGCTCTACTTTTTTTCAACTCTTAGCCTTAATTCATTTTAAAAAATTACTTCACAGAATCAACAACGAATCACTTAACACTAGAAAATATGTTTGACGGTCAGGGAGTGACATTCTCTCTGCGGAACGCTCCCAAACGACCCCTAAGCTCTTCCGCGACATCACGGTCAGGGAGTGACATTCTCTCTGCGGAACGCTCCCAAACGACCCTAAGCTCTTCCGCGACATCATTCAGAAGTCGTGCGCCCTGAACAGATTCGTGGTTGCTGTCACCTTGAGTTCTTCCCTGATACACTTCAGAGTTCCAGCTGCCACCGGCGGTGGAGGTTCGTCGTCGTGGTGGTGTGATCGTATCGTTCAGTTCGCCTTCAAGGTTCATCAGCGCATGGGTCTACTAGTGACTGCCAAAAATTTAACTTCGCTACTGTAGAGGTCAAAGTGACATGGTTATCTATGACTACTAGTATAATGCACGTGCTAATACTACGGGTTTATTTTAGGAATGTATATGAAAACAATAAAACGATGATTTCACATAATTATATATAAGATATGACTATGTATATAATCTAAAAAATAGTCATGCATAACAAGTGGGTTAGTTGCCAGTTCCTTCATAGTGATTGAATCTCGATCATATTGGACCCTACATATTGGCAACTAACTTGAGGTCAACATTTGGTGCCGACATTTCTCGGTTCTATGCGTTTGGAAGGCTCGCCATTTTCTGCCATTAATCTGAACCAGAGTAGTAGTGCTTACAATCCAAATCCTCACATTGGCGAGTCACCAAGGAAGTCCACAAATGTAGTAGATCGCTGCGTCTCTATAATCCAATGGAGACATCAATTAGTATACTCACTTGCTCACTTAACCGGCTTGGCAGCTTGGGTCTGTATGAGACTACATAATTTACAAATTAACAAATTGCCAATATCTAAATCTCTCAAAGCATTCATATATGTGCCTGACAACAAAATACAAAAAAATCCATATCATCTCTCATTATAGTTTTTACAGAAAATACAGTATTAAAGAGCAGCAGCATGCTGTTTTCTGTGCCTGAATATGCAATTCATTATGCTAAGTAAAAACATAACAGGTACCGAGGACCCGAAAAGGTACACAGGGCATCCTGTCCTCAGGCTTCTCCAATGCGTTGCACTCACCATCTGCGAGCGCAGTATCTATCACAGTCTGCAAAAACCAAATAGCTCCATTACAAACCATGTCTCGTGCATTGTAGGATAATTGAATAGCCGAACATTCCAATCACGACAGTCATCATTTTGATTTTCGACATCCTGTAACATTGGATTGCTGAAAGAAACATCTAATCATCCAATCCCCTTGTCAATCAGATCATGATAAATCTACTCTCCAGTGGAGGACACCCTGCAGAATTCATCAACAGTAAGCCTTGATGAGCAAGGAACCAGAGCATGAAAGCATCTGTTGGTGATCGAAGAGCTTAGCTGTACCTGCTATTGTTGGCATGATCAAGCTTTTGCACCAGTTGCATCAACTTCATCCCACTTGTCTCAAGTTTCAACTCAACTTCCATCAATTCTTCCTTCTCTACTCTGTCTAGGTGACCACAGTAACTCGACGGTATGCCAACACAAAACAATCTATTTATGAATTTGACAATTATATGAAGACTGAAACTTCTCGACCAACATTTTTTTTTTAAAAAAAAGCCTTGTTTAAGTCCAGTTCAAATTACCTGAACCATACTGGGGCTCTGAACAGCATGTTCAGAGCAAAAGCAGTTCTAGTTACTACAAAGCGTACACAACCATCTTAGTTGATAAGAAATTCCAGGAGAATTAACATAAAGCTAAAAGAATCAGTTGTGTGATTTGCCAGTTTGACAGACAATTTCTCATATAAAACTGTAATTTCCAATTTATATCTGTTAAGGAATTAGTACCAATATTACAAAACATAAAAGAAACTCATCTGCGTGCTAAAGGATCTCAGATTCGTAGTGTACAATGCCAAAAGAGCATCCTTACCAGGTTTCAAGTATCTATGTATTATGTATAGCCGAAATAAATATCATAACTTGGTGTTCCTACATCATCAAAATATTTTCCCAGTACAAACTTGATCCATTGGAACTCAGAAGCTACTGTTATTGCATTGAAGGACCTTTCCAAGAACTGAAGCTGCAACCTACACATCAATTTAAGATAGGAGGAATTAATAAGAGAGTGCACTGAAACAAAAGGTAAAAGATGAAAATACCCAATCTTCTCTGAACCAAGGTAAAGAAAGATAACAAACAACAAGATCATTGATAGATATTTCCTTTCCACCAATAGGTTAAGTTCCCCTATGCATTTAGCATATAGATGTAACTTAATCCTCTGTAGCTACACATTTCAGTTAAACAAACATGAGATCGACACACCAATTATATGGATTCTCTTGTAATGGATGAATATACCAAAAAGGTTTTAAGAAGTGAATTCCAATCCATAAATAATAAAATAGACATAGTTTCACCAGATTAATTAAATATGAAATTTTGAAGTTATAATCACAATAGTTACAGAAAATTTCTTTAGTTTCATACATAGGTACACATAATTTTAATATTTAGAGTTAAAGATATATCTTTTAAAAAACTGTAGACCATATTTGGCATTAAAAATACACACAAATGAAATACTGAGATCTAAGGAAAGCTACAATAGGAAACCAAATATCAGCATGCTATGCAACGGAATTTCTGTTTTACAAAACATAAAAGAAACTGATCTGCGTGCTAAAGGATCTCAGATTCGTAGTGTACAATGCCAAAAGAGCATCCTTACCAGGTTTCAAGTCTCTATGTATTATGCCATTGGCATGTACACAGTCCACTGCATAGTTAATTACAGCGTGTGTATGTGTGTATCTAGTTGGCGGTTTTGTGTTCAGATAATTTTTCAGGGACATATCTCTGTTAGTAGCTTAATATAACAATCACCATCAATGGTCCCTTCCCAGATCCACTGCATGAGTGCATAAACAGTTGTGAGAAGGTCCCCCAAAAATGTCAATTTATGTAGCCCCAGCGGAGCAGAGAATAGTCGATTCTATTTTTATATGGAGAAAACAATATAAGATAATCCAGAGCTACAACAAGCCAGTTTGGCTAGCCAAAACTTGGCTCCACTAAGGGCCAATTGGGGCCTATAACCAAACATGCACAAAATCTTGTCAGCAAGAGCACATAATCGGAAGATATGAAGCTTACACACTGACCTTGGCGTGGTGTCAAGGAACATAATACTAACAAGTAGTAGTAGCTTCTTGGCATCCTCCATCTCCCCATTGAGTCTGGTAATGCTCTCTGCAGACTCGCTGAACAACCGTGGACCACGACGCATGAATGAAGAGGAAAACGTAAATTAATTAAACCACCAGCTCCACGAGGCATGCTGACTTCAGGTGTGCATAGAAATATGATGGATAGAGATAAAAATATACAGGAGGGATAGAGATAAAACACTATGGATCACATAGAAACATACTTTTCTTTGGTCGATCAAACTCGAGTCAACTGAACTCAACAAGACTAATGCTAAGATGTCTTGTTAAATTGATATCATATTGCATAACCATGCAGTCTGAAAATGCAGCCAGTTAAACATTAGCACAAAACATCAGTACTGAACATTTTTTTTTAGATTACAACATCAGTACTGAACATTGCATTCTGAATAAAGCATTTCAAGAAAATTGGGATGAAATTTCTAATAGTGATGGAATTAGCATGAAGTAAGATGTTTCAGAACTTAGCAACTTACGAATCTATCAATTTTTAGTCTTTTGTGAGCAATTACGAAAAATATTACTGTCTGTAGCAGAGCACTGAAAATTATAAATCTTCAAGCTATCATCCTTCCATGACAGGTTTACAAGTATTCATGCTATTATTGAGCAGTGAACGATCAGCGGCACCTAGAACTTTACATGACAACAAAATGGAAGAAGCATCAGTCACTAATTTTAGTGGGAACAAATCAACAGAAGAAGAATCACTTACTGGTTTTTTACCGGAACAAATCAAAATCATTGTACACAAAAAGGTAAAGAAAGCAGATAGGAAACCTGAGAAGAAATCCCTATGCCTGTATCATGGCCCTAAGCATCTCACCATGGGTGGCCGGTGAGGTGGTGAGGTTTGGAGGCCAGTGATGAATCTGAAAGCCATGATGTGGAGGAGCCCGAGAAGGAGGCGCTTCACTGCAAGAGGACTGGGGCTTCTTGCCCATCGGCGCGGCGGCGGCGGCGGTTCCGGTGGGCACCCTGCCGTTCTGCGGCCTCGCTTTCGTGATCCCGGCGGCGACCTCTGATCCACCGTTTTGCACGCACATCGAACTACGGTTAGTGCCGGATCACCACCGGTTGCACTGCGCGCACGCCGCGGGAAAAAGGCAGCCGGACACAGGAGATGGAACGAAACTCACCTTGGCCGGCGCCTCGTCCTCGTTGGGGGTGGCGAGATCCCTGCGATCGCCGCCGGTGGCGGCGGCGACTGGGTCCCCTTCCCCATCCGTGGTGGCCGCCTTGACCACGACGTAGTCCTCTCCCTGGTTCCCGTTCCCCGCGGCAGCAGCGCGGGATGAAGGGACCGCCGCCGGCGCAACGCTGGCTTGGGGGAGGGTGGGAGTCACGCTGCTGGGGAGATGAGGCGTCCGGGGAGGTGGGAGTCGCATAGGAGAGGACCGCCTGGGAAAGAGGAAGCGTCGGGGGACGAGAGGAGAGACGCCTCGGGGGGGGGGGGAGTCGCGCTAGGGAACAGGGAAGAGGAGGCGTGGGAGGGGAGAGACGCGCCCAGGTGCGCGGGGTCAGGCGGGTTAGATGAGTGACGAGGTTTGATCCAAATAACCTAGGTCGTTGGATTTGAGTAAGAGAAAAATAGTGATTAGAATATATTTAATCCATTCATTTGAAAGTTTGATTGAATTTCGGGTACATTTGTTTGAGTACGTTTAGGAGAGATAATGACTGTAGGGGATAATTTATGGTGTGGTTTAGGAATATTTTTTTGGTGCATTATATGAAATAGAGAGTAGAGATATATGTAGTAGAGATGAGTGATATAGTCACTGTGGAATAATATGGGCTTGGCTGTCACTGACTGTGAGATAGTCATTAATTTGTTGCGCCCGCGTTTCCATCAGCCGGTGAGGCCTTCAGCAGATGGCACACTGTCACACAGACAGAGCTAGACAGGCTGTTGCGCTTGAAGCTCGTTTGAAAACATTCTTGTGATGCATTGCTGAATTTGTTTTGTGAGTGTTGCATATTTGTAGCTCAAGTTGTTACAAGTTGCATACCTAGCTGAAACAAGATTTTTAGATTGTTTGCCTTGCAAGTCTTTGGTAGGAAACTTGTTGATATGACCAGAAACCAACACGATCTTTTGGCCAGCCCATATGAATAGGAACCCTACTACTGTCAGTCTAGGTGAAAATTGTCGGAGCAAATGAATCCCCCTTGCATCCTGGTGAACAATGGCGGTAGCCTCCTAGCTAGTAGATAACTCGTTCATGAATAGGTCCATGAAATTGAGGTTCTAAGGTTACCCAATTCTGGTGGCAGAATGGACACCAGCCCGATGCCGCTGATGTTGAGCCGCTATAGCACAATAGGGTTTCTCTTTGTTCCCATTTGCTTATTTCTTTGCTCAACGCGGTACAGTTTCATGTTCGTGTACACTATGCAATGGAACTGTTGTTGCGAAAGCTGGATTCTTATCAAAGCTGGGCCTGGGAACACCATGAGCCGTCTGCTTGCATTGCCGGACTGCCCACAGCAGACTGAACCCATCAACCCAGCTTGTTTATTTCCTTGGCTTCTCTATCTGGACAGCAACGCCGTTGGCCAACCGCTGAAGCATCCGTTGAGTGTTTGATACAGTTGCAGACTTCCAGTGCAGCTACTTCAGCCGTGAGCTCCATCTCAGTTTGCAGTATTGTCCTGGAAATTTGGAAAAGGTGCATTGGGGTTCAGCTGAGTTCTAGGCCTGTACTGGAAGGAAACATAACTTTTTGTAGTCGTATCACATATAACTGTAGAGGTAGCTGACATAAGGAACGTGTGAAACATTTGTGGATGAAGGGGAGCCCTGCTCAACAACTCCACTACAGAAAAGGCTTTACAGATAACATTGTTTGCTACTGCTTGCTATGAACACTGTTATTGTTTCAAACCATTATAAATCACTAAAATATATTTAAAAAGATAGAAAATCAATGCAAAAAAGTTTTTTTGCTGCTCCTATATATGCTAGATGCTACAGACGGCGCATAGCTGCAGATGCTTATGCTGCACAACACAAGATTCTATTTTTCGTCACTTAACGACTTTTGCGCTTTTTTCCCTATCATTTGAGTTAACCTTCTGAGTTGAATACCTTTAAATAAGTTTGATTTCTATTGGTCACCTCTAACGATGATGAAAGTCAGCATTAGCTTTGTTGTGCCCAACAAAAAAAATGGCAAACTGCAAGATTCGAGGATACTACATACCTTGATTTTGAAAAGGACACTGGAATCAAAAACTTGTTCGCCAGCAGTAACCTTCAGCCCCTCTACATATCCGGCACGAGGTGCTTTCACGACATGCTGAAAAAAGTAAAAAGAGCAAATTTAGGATTAGTTAAGTTTCACGAAACTGAAAAAAAACATGAAAAAATTATCCAGACCTCCATCTTCATTGCTTCCATAACCATGACAGGCTGCCCTGCCTCCACCTGTGCCCCATCTTCAAGCAAAACTTTCACAACCAAGCCAGCCATTGGTGCCAGAACACTCCCTTTTGGATGTGACTTCCCTTCAGAAGCATGGCTAGGTTGGGAGCTATCATCGACTACATGCTCAGCTCTTACAGTTTGTCTGTAATGGTGATGATGCTTCCCATGCCAGACATGTATATGTTTGCTGTTTCCCTGCAAGAAGCGAGGTGAGGAATTCAGTGAAGGAATTACACATATGACAGGTTATCTACACCTCAGTTCACTGTGACCAAAGTATCAGGTAAACCTTCGAATAAGATGCTAGAGTCACATCGGTTTGCAGACCAGAAACATCGACACGAAAATCGTGGTCACCCTTGTGATCAACTTTGACATCTAAACCAGAAGTGCCATCTTCTGTCTGATCAAGATAGAAATACAATTAGTAAGATACCAAGTGACAGATCAAGTGTATTATATTGCTAAAGTCCATTTGATTAATCTTCTGGGTTGAAGCCATGCCATGGACACATACATCAGTCAGATCAATATACTTTCCTGTCTATGGTCTCAACAGCGAAAACAGATTTCTAGTGGGGTTTGATAGAAATACTTTCTTTCACTATGTAGGCCATATGAGTTGTTTTGTCAAAATATTCTTCGAGTTGACAATCAATTATGTAAAAACATATCAGATTGGCCACATGAATTTAGTTTGCTTGATTCACCATAAAACATATGATGTTTGTTTGTGCCTATTAGGAAGTAAGCATTTTGTGACATGGATTCCATCAGCTCAAGTTCAAATACAGAAATGTGTGTGAAAACTTAAAAAGTAGTATGTGTATATATATAGTAATCACCTCGATGAAGTAGCTTCCATCAGATTTATGAGTAATGAACAGTTTAAGAAGTTTCTCACTGAATCCATCATTCTCTTCCAATTCAAGATCCAGGGGATGCCTAGCAAAGTGATGCATCCTGAAAGGTGGATCATTGTACCATAGTGTCTCGTTGGCTTCTGAAAAGCACATAGCACATGCCATTACCAGGTCAAATTAGCAATGTTATTGTTGAAAGAAAAAAAAAACAGTAGGTCTAACATACGTTGTGATTCTTTAGATGTAATGTGATCCTTCTTGCAAATGCATGCAGCAGCCAAAACTGCACCTAGCTCAGCTGCACCATGAGATTCTTCTGAGGACTTCGTAGAAATACTCAAAAGGTCATCTTTATAACGTTCAATGAAGTGAGTATCAACTAGGCCTCTTTCAAAGGCACTATGGCTTGCGAGTTCTTGGAGGAAACCAACATTGGTTGGCAAACCTGCAATCTGTTTATTCATTAACCAAGGCATGGTGGGGAGTTATTATCAAAATGGCAGTATTGCAATTGTATTTCTACACTTCTAAAGTTCAATGGACTATTTGCATAGAAAAATCAATATTAGTTTATCATCAACGGACTGTCACTTCTCAGGACTCATGTAAAACTTTAGCAACCACCATAAAGAAGGGGGTATGCTAACTTCTGTATGGAATGAGGATATCAGCGAGGCATACAGATTAGTAACACTTCTTGAATTGAACTAGCATAGACGTTTTACACATTTGGATTCCAACATACTATGCCTACATTTGTAATGTTCTTTAAGACAACTAAAATTATATCAACATGAAAGGGTCACTGTACAGATGGCCTCTTAAGAAAGACAAAAGATGTAAACAGATAATACATAAAAAAGAAATGTATTGATTCTGGTGAATTGTTTATACCTGAAAGTTGGATAAACAGTTCTTTAGCTTGACTAGTGCAGCAGTGCGACTTTCACCCCATACTACAAGTTTGGCTATCATAGGATCATAATGCATGCTGACTGTATCTCCTTCTTCGACTCCAGTTTCAACTCTTACTGAGCAAGAATATGTTAATTGTGCAAAATGAAATGTAACTCGTAATATAATTAGTCATAGGATATTTCCATATTTCACCTGTTGGATCAGAAGGGACTGGTCGGTAGTGATGTAAGGTTCCTGTTGCAGGGAGAAACCCCCTTGGAACATTTTCAGCATATATCCGTCCTTCAAATGCATGTCCTATATCAAGGCAAAGCAGTTAAGAAGTAATCTGGCTGAGTGGTGCTATAAGTTTAAAAGGCTCATATGCAAACATAGATAATCCATTAATCCAAAGGAAAACAAAATATTTCGAGCTTCTTAGTCATAAACCAATAGCAGCATGTAGTTCAGTTTTAATCATAAATAAATGTCTTGACGGGTACTTGGGTACAAGTAATGAAGTGGTAATGTATGAAAAAACGCTTGTAGAAAAGGACTATAGGGGCTCAGTCCCCCTGCCATATGAGATGGCATCTGTGCGTGGCAAGGAAGCCCCACTCTCAAATGAGCTAGCCAACCAGGCTAGAGCCCGCTTGCATGAAAAACAGCTGAATACCATGATGTAATCCAAGTACAAAAATGTATCAAATCAGTTGCATTACTATGAATGGTTAAGCTAATAATTAAAGGCAGAATCTTCAAATTATGGCCCAAATAGAACTAGATAAGATGGACAATGCTGTTTATGATGCAAACAAGCTATAGTATCCAAGAGATTGAACATGAAAATCAGGAATCATCAGTAATGTTTTTGGTGTTGACAGAATTTATTTTTAAGGTTTACCATTTAATGGAACCTGCTCCTGAGATAATGGTAGTCGTTCTCCATTAGCAACACGTATTTGCCACTCCACAAGATCTTGACCAACAATCATCTCTGTCACTGGGTGTTCAACCTTCCAAGATTGATTCACAAGATGATTTTGTGTTTTAGACTTTTAACAAGTGAGTCGATGAAGTACCATGTAAAAAGAAATGGATATATTACCTGGAGTCTAGTATTCATCTCCATGAAGTAGAACTCTCCAGACAGGGTATCCACAATAAACTCCACTGTTCCAGCATTGTAGTAACCAACTGCCTTCAACACAAATAATCCAATAAGTGACCCTGTATGTGAAATAGAAGGATTAAACAGAATAACTGCTAAAGAACATATCAACAGAGAAAACAAAGAATCACTTATTTCTGACAGACAGCATGAAATGTTAGGTAGCTTGACAACTGTTGAGTATTAATCAGCAAAAAGTTGACTAGCATGATCTATTAGACAATACATATAAATTTGAACTGAAATTCATGTGAAGCAAATTGGTTGCACATTTGTCATTCCATATTGGTGTGAACAAATTGGCAGCTAGATAATGAAAAGAAAAGGTTAACCAACAATAGTGAACTGAAAACATCAAATTTGTTTCCTAAACACATACTAATGTTCAGAAGCACAAGCATTCACCTTTGCTGCAGATACAGCAGCTCCACCAATATGAGACCGAAACTCAGCTGACACATTTGGCTGCACAAAATATAACCAGACAACTGAATCGATTATTCTATCAAAGTAAATTTCAGGGCACAGACAGCTAGCAAAGCCTTAGAGCTTCCTCAATAAGTTTTCAAGCAAGTTCCAGGGTTTTGTTGGATAACAGATCCTTACAGCTGGAGCTTCTTCAATAATCTTCTGATGCCTTCTTTGTAGACTGCAGTCTCTCTCATAGAGGTATATTGCATTCCCATGTTGGTCGCCAAATACCTTCAAACATCAAAGCAGTACCAGGGAAGACAACAGGGGGTTACTGCAGGTTCCCAATTATATAAAGGGCTGTGGCAGGTCCAAGATCAATCGAGTCTTACCTGGACTTCTACGTGCCTTGGTTGAGTAATATACTTCTCAATCAATAGTGTGTTCACACCAAAAGATGCTGCAGCTTCCCGTTGAGCGCTCAGTACAGCATCCACAAAGTCATCAGGCCTTTCGACTATTCTCATCCCCTAAAGAAAGGATATAGGATGAAAAGGTTACAGACACACACACATATGATAGGCCAAGCAACTACAGAGCAGACTGCTTTAGAACACTTGAAAATTGAAAGCTATATATATGCACAACAAATTAGAATAAGCACTTTTCCTGTATGAGACAATCTGAGAAACAGATCAGCATACCTTGCCCCCTCCACCATGGGTGGGCTTGATTAAAACAGGATAACCGATTTTATCAGCTTCAAGTTTCAACAGCTCAATGTCTTGGTCAGCCCCATGGTACCCTGGCACCAGCGGCACGCCAGCAGCACCCATGATCCTCTTGGATGCACTGTATTTTACAAATTATGTTTAGGGTGCACTGTTCTGAACAAAAGCGCAAACAGAACAAACTGTATGCACACACCAGACAACAAGATGTTTTACCTCTTATCGCCCATATCTCGGATTGCAGATGCGGGTGGTCCAATGAATTTGAGCCCCTCAGTCTCACAGAGCTGCGCAAAATCAGCACTCTCCGAAAGAAAACCGTATCCCGGGTGGATAGCCTGCAAGAAGCAAATAGAAATAAATGTCCCAGAAATATTCGTGCCTGCACACACAAACTTTCGGACCGTTTTCCACTTTCACGCTACTGTATTTCCTTAGGACATTGTTCCTGTATCTTCACCAAAATGTAATGTAGTAACATCCAACACACTATTTCGACACAACTCGAGGACTGATGAAGTGGCAGGGTTACAGGGACCCGGATTACAGATGTTCAGACGGTAACTAGTAGTATTACCGTAGTACCACCTACAGTGGAATTGTGTGTCGCAGACTCGCAGGAAGCTCATGTCAAGCAACGACCGACAGTAGTATGCCTAGTGACACAGCTTACCCACCTTGGCAGAGGGCACGCGACTCAAGGACGCAGGCAGGCAAAGCTAGGGGAAATAATGAGCGAGACAGCAGCGTCGAGCGGGCGGCACACGGACAGACAAACCTTGGCGCCGGTGCGGAGGGCGGCATCGATGATGGCCCTGGCGTTAAGGTAGCTCTGGCGGGCAGGCGGGGGGCCGATCCTGACGGCCTCATCGGCGGCGCGCACGTGCAGCGCCCCGCGGTCGGCATCGCTGTACACGGCGACGGTGGCGACCCCGAGGCGGCGCGCGGTGCGCATGACCCGGCACGCGATCTCGCCCCGGTTCGCCACCAGCACCTTCTCGATTCCCCGCCGCTCGCCGTCTCCGCCGAGGATGCGGCGGCGGTTGGAGGGGGCGAGGAGGAGGAGGAGAGAAGGAGCCGCGCGGCGAGGGTGGGGAGCGCGGGTACGGAACTGCCTGAGCTCCCGCCTCGCCCGCGCCCGCGGCGGCGCAGGTGGAGGTGGAGGAGGCGGGAGGCCATCATGCGGGCGGTGGCGGTGGTTCAGTGGTTGGGCTGGTGGAAAGGCATGGAGAGCAGTGGTGAGCAGGGCGGAGTGGCGCGGCGACGGGTCGGGGAAATAATTCGCCGGGAGGAGGAGATGAGCAGCATGGGCGTCGTCACTCGTCAGTGTGGTGGTCCCGCTGGATAAGGGCGGTGACTAGTCAGACCAGTCCGCGACGTCTCTCCTTGTTCCGTTCCGTTGCCTTCCAGCGCGAGCGTGTCGGGGCGGATGACGGGATGAGTCACCAGCTAGCACTTTGTAGGGGTGACTCGGATGGTATTAAGGCCGCTTTTAGATTTGAAAAAAGGTGAAAAGTTTTTTTTAAAAAATTATGTCTAAAATGCAAAACGTAAATTTTTTTTGCATATTTGTTTAGATACAGTGAAATAATTTACAAAACATGGGAAAGAGAGGTATGACACGCGCAACGATACAAAATATTTTGGTTTTTGGTGTGTTGGTTGCCAAATGCAAAATATTTTGAGGGGCTACTTTTTACAAAATTTTGTATCCGTATTTAGTTTCATTTTGCAAAAAAAGTAACCCAAAATATAAAAGATTTTACAAAATGGAGGAACTAAACAGGGCCTAAATAAAAGAGTCCCTAAACTTGGGTTGATACCTAATTTTACAAATGGACTGATTGAGTTCTTAGACTTTATCCATATGGTTTCGGTCTCTAAATTTGTAAATCAAACGTTTATGTCCTTAAATTTGTTTAGGTGTGTTATCCTGGTATCTAAACTTGATTTTGAATCTTGTTATAACCATGAAAATCTAAAAATTTGATATAAAAAATAGTTCATAACTTCTTCATATGAATCCAAAAAAAACTATATACAACTTTATAGCTAAAAAGTTTTTAGGGTCCTAAAATAATATTGTAAGTTTATAGGTTTTAAAATTTTAAAACATCAAACAATCTTGGATATTAAAAAAGTCTATATGAAAGTTATAGTTATTAATATGATCCACAACTTTATAGTTGAAAGTTTTTTTATTCGAAATCATTTATTATCCCAAATATAAAATCCTTCAATTTTCATATAAAATCCTTTTTATTTATTTTTGCGAAATCATTGAAAATAGTAGTAAATCACAAAAAAAATCATAAGATGGGAAGTCAAATTTTGTGAGACTTCACACAAGTAGAGCTACACAATAAACATATAATATAGTATGATTAAGTGTAAATTTTTTGTTGTAGATTTAGATCTATTATTTTTTGTAATTAGTTAGATAACTCATAACTGCAGTTTCTATGATCCAATTGTGGTGAAATTTTTTATGATGGTCTAATTATTGTATGATTGAGCTATAGTAAAAATTTCATATTCATTGAATCATGTATATTTTAGTTATAGATTTATTTAGGGTTTATGCTTGTTAAATCTAAATAAATATAAAAGTAAGTTATACATGATCCAATGAGTATAAGATTTTTACTCCGGTTCAAGCATTCAATATTTAGTTCACCATAAAAATATCACTATAATTAGACCATAAAAACTACAGTTATGAATTATTCTATAATTAATTAAAAAGAGAATAGATCTAAATTTAAATAAAAACTTTCTACTAAAACATATTATATTATATGTTGATTATGTACATATACTCATGTAGAGTCCAAAAAAGATAAATTTTTCATTTTATGATTTTTCACTGACATACTATGCTTTTTTAAAAAAATCAACCAAAATATATAAAAAAGAAAAGGAAAAAACTGCCTTCAAAAACCATTTATAACAGGACCAATGAGATAATAAAATGCATGATTTTAAAAGTTGAGGAGTTGATTTTCCTAGTTTTAGAGTTCATAAGATTAAAAGGCAGACTTTCTAAAAGGAGAAAAAAAAATACTTTTTACATCTCGCAAAAAGAACACAAGTCCAGCCTGGTCTCGTAAATCGGCAAGGTGAATCTCAAATCCTCACATGGAAGGCCCAATCGGAAACTGGCCTGTTGGCTGCGGGGTCGGGCGGCCCATGGCCCAGGCGATCGTCTCCACTGACAGGTCGCCCCCCATCGCCGAAAACCTGGGGTTCCCGCCCATGGCCGCCTCCTTGAAACACAGTAGTCCCCATCCCAAGCGGCCAAGCCGACTGCCGAGCCGACCGACCGCGGCGGGAGCGCTGGCGGACGAACGCACTCGTCCGAGCCGTCGGGTTCGGGTAGCAGTAGACCCGGACTACGGAGTAGTACAACAAGAAGGAAACCCCTCGTGAAGCCCAGTAAAAATCATCTCGTATTGGACTCGTAGTAGTGTTGGTGCTGGGGGCCCTGGGGCTCATCATCACTCGTCAGTAGCAGGAGGGGGGAGGCGGCGGGGAAGGGGAGGGCTGATGCGGGAGGTCCCCAGCGGGATCGCCGGACCAGATGGACACACCGGATAGGCCCCGCGCCGCCGCCGCCGCCGGGTTCGAGGTCCGCCATCTCGCTCCCGACTCGGGGCCCGCCTCCGTTGATGCTTGTTCCCCACTGATTTTCGATGCTGTGATGTCGGGTTTTGGGGGCCATTTCCCCAGGAGATTTTAGGAGCGGGGGGCTGTTCGTGCGTACGCGGCCATGCCCTGGATTTGTTGGTCGGTTGGTCGGCTGCGCGGCTGACGCGATTCGCTGCTGCGCCGCACTTGCTTGACTTTTTTTCTTTTTGGTGATTTGTTTTGGGGGTTCTGGGAGGGCGCATTTCGGCGGGCGATTCGGCGATTAGGGTTCTGATCGACGCACCCTGCCGTGGCTTTCCCCGAAGTTGGACTTGGATTTGAGGTCTTCAGTCTTCATTTTTTTCCCTGCGGGGGGAGGGGGGAGAGGTGGGGATTTGGGGGGCTAGCTTTACTCAACCATCTGGAATGGACCATTTCCACCAGATAGACTAGTTGACTTGCTGATTCTGTGAGTTCTCAGGCGGCGCCTGTCCGTTTGGATCGTTATCTAGTATTTCCTACGAGATTTGAGATGCTCTGATGCGTGCATTGTTCGGAGATGGAGGGTTTGGACCTTTTGGATCTCCAACGCTAGTGCTTAGATTGGCAAATCTAAGCTCTGATGTGCTTAGATTGCCTGCTAGTTTGATACGTTTGGTGATCTTCTGCCCATGGGAGATGTGAGTTCTTCAGAGTCCGAGGTAGTTTGTGCCTTCGGCTGAGGAACTCCTGCGTCTAACTTGGATACGAGTGTCTGATCATGCACATTGCTTGGTTATGGAAAAGTTTTCTCGACAATTAGGACATCCTAGTATCAAGCCCTCACTTTATTTCCTTATGCAAGACTGCTACATTTGGTTGGAAAACTTTATATGTCTCAGCACTGCTACATTTGGTTAGCACATCATTTTAGGCCTTTCAATGCGCCTTGGGGTTCCTTGCAAGACTGCTTTCCAATCAGCAGAGGCACTTAACTATCTTACTTGCCAGTACAATTCAAACATTCATAAATCATTCGTAATAGATAAACTTGCATGCAACTCCTTGCCTTACTTTGGATATTCTGGTCTTATTGTGCCTTCATGTGTGCTTGTTCTCTTAAGTGGGTTGGGGTAAAAGTTGTGTAAGTTACGGGGTTTAGTAGACTTCCTTCTTACAGCAGATTGCAGTAATATCTATTTGCTAAAAATAGGTCATGGTTTGGATTTGGTCAATCATCAATTGATTTACATCAGGGCACCTAAGGCCGCTTTTTAGATTTAGTGATGAAATAAAGACCTGTGGCTTTACTTTTCTAATCTGATTTTACTGCTTGCAGGATTCTCCTGTCTTCAATTTCATCAACAATCTCTCGCCTATACCACCGCCTAAACCTTTAGACACAGCACATAATGTGCATCTATTCAAGTTATCTGATTTAGTACCTGTTTCTTCGATCTTTGCCTCACCACATGTTAATCCCGCAAAGGAAACTAAAGTTTTGATCAGGTTATTTCACTTTTTTCCCTATGCTTTCTAGCTAATGTCGACTTTTTATGTATCTGTCTTGGCTCTGCCTTACAGTTTGTATTTCATGCTGGCAGGGATGAATCTGTTCATCTTCCTCAAGAATTGCACTCACCTAGCAGTGTCAGGACTCGAATAGGCACCTCAGGCTCTTTTAGAATGATCAGATGCAAAGACATTGTGCCAGAGAATTGCAATGTCACTTGTCAACTAAACGAGGCATCTATTGATTCTTCAGATCATACATCAAACTCTACTGGCCAATTGACTCAATCCATACAGGATGCTGCTGATAGTATGGAAAGCGATAAGGATCAATGCGGGGATGGTAAAATAGACCTTACCATGTCCCAGGAGTGCACAGGCCTAGAAGTTATGAACCTTGATGAGAGTGGCCTAGACCAAATGGATTCATCACATTCTGGGATAGTTGTTCATGAAAATCAGCTATCTGAACAAAACAATGATGAACCTGCAGCATATAATGTGGATTACATGATTACACACCAATCAATTAGTGATATGCTTACTTTAGCTGTACCATCTGGAACAGAAACACAACAAGTGAATGATACACAAGAGACTGATAATACCTACTCTTGTGAATCCTTGTTGAATGATCAGTCAAGTGGATATTGCACCCAAAATTCTGTGCATGAACCCCATCCGTACTGGACTGGGGCAGTTGAAGGGGCTGCAATAGCTTGTACTCCCCAAGCACTCCCTGGTGCTTTGCAAAGTCAGTTGATGCAATGTGACAAGCTAAATGAGCCAAAAGATTACATGCCTACTGAGCAAAATGTATGTATGCTTTGTGTTGCCATTTAAAAGTTTTGTATATACTCGCATTTTGGCTTTACTAATGCTTTTTGACTAAGTGCTAATTGTTCTAATCTAATTTTAAGACTAGTGCAGTATATGTGTACATACAAACTAATATTAGCTTGGATACTATATGTAGGAGAATGGATTTAGCAAGCCCATGTTTATTAGCAGTTTTCCATTCATGCGCCTTGTGCACTGTATTGCTCTCAATTGCATAATCTTGTTGAAAGGATCAAGATGCCCAGGAGGGGGGAGGGGGGTGAATTAGGCTCTTTTTAATTTCTAGACAAGAATTAAACTTATAAAGAGCCAATTAACCCCTAGTGCCTACCGCTTGTGTGTCCTAGCTAGAAAGCGGTAGCAAGTCAATAGAAAGTGAAAACTTCCTACACCATTCTAGTATGGATTAAAAGACAAGTGCGGATAGTAATGCGGTAAGAAAGAGCTAGGGAAAGAGATGCTTGACACGGCGATGTTTTGCCGAGGTATCGAGGAGTCTGACACTCCCCCCTAGTCCTCGTTGGAGCACCTCGCAAGGTATAGCTCCCCCTCAATCCCGCGCAAGGGATGAGTGTTCTCTACGGGCTGATTCTTCGCCACTCCGGCTCGGTGAATCGCCCACAACCGATCACAACGTCGATGAAGAAGGGCCGCCGACAATCCTCCGGCGATCACCTTCCTCCAAGCACCACCGGACCGTCTAGGTGATGTCGATCAACAAACGTAACAAGCCTCGATCTTCGCTTGACTCACTCAAGCTTCACAACTAGAGGATGCACACTTGAACTCTTGGATGAACTAGAGGAGAGGATGGATGGATTCGCGAATCACTCTCTCTCTAGGGCTCTTGCTCTCTTCCCAGCCTTCTCAACAAACTCAGCAAATGAAATGAGCAAAGGTAAGGTGGGAGAGAAGTGGGGGGCGCTATAAATAGCCCCTCAGAAAACTAGCTCGGGCTGGCAACTTAAGTTGGCGACGGATGTTCCGTCGCATGCCCCAACGGCTAATTCTGCACAAAGTTTGGGCGACGGACGCTCCGACGCCCTGCTCAACGGCTAACTCTGACAGGATTTCTCAGCGACGGACGCTCCGTCACAGGGGTGACGGACGCTCTTCCCAGCGTCCGAAGCTATACTCTGGCTCGGGCTGAAAAACACCCTCACTGGAAGGCCGACGGACGATCTCCCACCGTCCGACGCCTGGCCGACGGACAGCGTCCGTCGGACTCTGAAAAACTTTAGCCAGAACCACATGGCCACTGATAGGCCGACGGACGCTGTGGATTCAACCACCCAGCGTCCGACGCCTTTGTCCGACGCGACGGACAGCGTCCGACGCCTCCGTCAGGAGCGTCCGTCGCCCAGAAAACAGGCCTCTCAACTTCGTTTTTCGCCGCGATGAATATGGAAGTTGTTCTACGCTATCTTACGGTCACCATAGGCTTGCTTAGAGCTAAGAAATACAAGTGTGCACCACACCTAGTTCATGAAGCTTTCCTAAGTCAAGCTACTAGTCTCAACCCCTCTTAATAGTACGGTCAAAGATCAAATAAAAGCCCTATCTATTTCTAAGTGCCCTTCATCACCTTATGACACTTAGCCTATCATTCTAGGGTCTTCATCATGTCTCTTTGAAATCCGAAACGATATCCATTTTGAGGGCTAAGTGATGACCTACTAATGCCCATTCATGTTGATCACTGTGGCTAAGCTACGCATAGCCTCTGCAAAACACACGTTAGCCATAATAATCGCTAATTGTCGTTAATCACCGAAACTAACTAGGGCCATGATTCTTCAGTCTCCACCTTTTTGGTGATTGACGACAATAACTACTCGAGTATGGATATAAGAGTGAAAAGTTAGGATTTTGGTGACTTGAAATGATTGAGCAAGGGTTGGAGAATTTATAAATAAGCATACTTGCTCACCCAAGCCAAGTCACAAACCATGGTACTCATAGATATGAATGTAAAAAAGGAAGTACCTCATGATATTCTCAAAACATGCATCAGAGTATAGCGCGGAAGCTCAATTACCATTTGAACATAGAGATATATCATGAACCATAAGACAACTCACAAGATATATTAGAGATAATCAAGAGTTTGTCACATCCAACCATATTTCACACAAACATCAACCATAAAATTCATCACATATAGAAACAAGTGCATAAAAGTAGACATGATGAATGAGTACGAGGAAATTAAGCACACAAAGATTCAAATCCCTCCCCCTATCTCTATACTCGACCCTCTCTCCCCCTTTGGCGTCTAGCCCCAACAACTAAACATCTGGGGCTAGAGAAGAAGGTGAAGAAGCTGCAGCCTGACGATCGAGCATGATGAAGTCCTGAAGATCTGACTCGTCTGACTCAACATCTGCCTCAGCCTCTACAGGTGTAGGCGCAGCTGGGGTGACCTCTGGAGCTGACACTGGAAGCTTTGGAGTTGCTGACTCAACGGGCTTCCGCTGAGGCTCAGCTGGTGCCTTTGACGGTCCTGCCTCTGTAGTAGCGGGCCTGAGAACCCGACGAGTAAAGACTCGAGGCGCGGGGGAAGGTGTCACTGCCAGAGCAACTAGTGACACTGCTGCGACAAGCTCTGCTGAGTGAGTCTGAGGTGGAGTGGATACTGCAACTGTAACGCCCTCAGCTTGCTCACGTGTCTGGACTGGGGCCTCTATGACAACTGTCTCAGCTGCTAGTGAAATAGCGTCTGTCTGAACTGCAGCTGGAGGAGTAGTAACTGTATGCGTAGACTGCTCAGATGCGATCTCCGACGAGGCAACTGAAGAAAGGTAAGTGCCTGTCGCCGAAGGATCCACCTCAATCTCTGGAGCTGGTGAGTCTAGCTGAGCTGCTCCGGGAGAGTTATCTCCTGTGATCTCCAGGTAGGAGGCTGAGAGGTCATGCGAGGCCTCTGCTATGGTAGTTCCCCGGATAGGAGTAAATCCTGTCTGGAGCTCGCCGGGCGAAACTAACCAAGAGGACACCTGGGTCCTCGGAGACTGGCACTCTGGAGAAGCTGGTGCCTGGAAGGGAGGAGTAACTGATGCCTGACTCTGCTGTCCTCCGGACGGTAACGCTGGAGTCGGTACCACAACGACTGGAGTCTGCTGTGCCGGCGAGGTGAACTACTGATGTTGCGAGACCCCGGGCAACTGAATCTGAGGAGTGAAGGTCTGCCCGGAGCTGGAGGCTAGAAGACGCTCAAGTAACAAAGTCTGAGTCTTCTGAATCTCTACCTGCTGCAGCTGATAGGCCAAGAACTGGCGCTGAAACTCGTCCTGCCTGGCCTGAGCGTCCAACTGCTGCTCTGTAAGCCTCCAAACGTCGGCAGTCTGTCGCCTCTGCTCCTCTGCCTGGCGTGACTGCTCCTCCTGCATCCTCGAAAGGATGGTAAGTAATGTAGCCTCTTAGGTGTTGGAACCTGGAACTGGAGCTGCAGCTGTACCTGACCCTCCTGCCTCATGGTCATGGAACATTGGTGCGTACTCGCGCACTGGCTGGTAGTCCTCATCTGAACTGTTAGAATTCAGGTCCTCTCTGTAGACAGTCTCTGCAGCGGTGTCAATCTCAACATCAAGATCTGTAAGTTTTGCCTGGGCGATCTGCTCAACTGTAGCGTCAGTGTCCTCTGCCGACTGAGGTGGCACACCTGCCTGTCTGGTGCCTGGTCTGTATGCTCTGCTAGGGCGAGGCAGGTTCCCGTGCATGACCAACTGACTCATCGAGTACACTGGAAACTCAGTCTCTGACCTGGTAAGAGTGACTCGCAGAGCTCCTGATCGGGTCTTGGCAACTATAAGGTATGAAATCCAGTGAGCAAACTGTAGCTGCCAGTGACCTTTGAATCCTGCAGCTATGATATCCTCAAGCTCGCTGACAATCAGATCCCAAAGGTCAAACTTCTCCTTCTGGATGATATGAGCAAGGAGCCACAGCTGTAGACGGGTAATGGTGTCCCGAGCTCCAATCCGAGTAAGGATGGTATGCCTGAGTACCTCGTGGAGAATCCAAGTAAGAGGAGTAAGATCCCTTGGTGTACGGCTCGAACCCTCTGAGAACGGCAGTTGAAAGCACGGCCTCACGAAGTCTGTAGATGACACTATCCCATCGTGAGGTCGGCGAGGGGCCTCCTGATCCCCGTAGCAAAAGCTGTGAATCCTCGTAGGCGAGGACTCTAAGTGAAAGAGCTCTCTGAACCGAGGAGCTGAGACCCTGAAGTCACGGCCCTGAAATCCGAAGTGGAAGAACTCGTGATCAGGGGAGATCCATAGCGAGGCATAGAACTGATAGACCCAGTCCTTCTGATAAGCTCCTAATCGTCCCATCATATCTGACAGGCCCTGAAGATACTGCAGGTGCTGAAGAATCTCTGGACCACCGACCCCCTCTATGTGAGCAGGTGGGCACACTCTGTGAGCCCTAAGAGGAGTGTCAGTGTCGACATACACTCTGTAGAAGTCCTCGTGAACCGTGGTGTAGAATGCACGTCCAGCACGGGGGTCTCTCTGAGCTGGGAACCAGGACTGAAAGTCCACGAAGCGGAGTAGCTGAACCTGCTTCGCTGTGAGAACCCTGACGTGATGCCTCACTGGATCTGGTAGCTGAGGTCCTGGAGGACTAGGTGGTGCACCAGAGCCTCTGGACCGTGTAACTCTACGGCTCATTAGCTCACCAATCGAGGACGGGCCCGCGACCTCTGTCTGCTCAGTCTCTGGGACGGGCTCTGCCTCCTCTGCCTCAGTAGCCTCGGCGGGCTCTGTCTCTGGACGCGTAGGGGACTCACGACGCGCTCCACGGCGAGGCGAGAGCCTCAAACCGGCGCGACGTCCTCGCTCCGCGATCTCTGCGACCTTTGCCACTGTAAGTGCTGCTGCTGAATCCGGATCCATAAGTGGCCTCTTGCGCTTCTTTGACACAACCTTCTGCTTGTTCCTTTCCCGATCAGTGGGTTGGACGCGATGGAGGTGGAGTGTCACCACCACTACCGGGAACGGGGCCGGCGTTCTTCGTTCTTGCCATTTATCAAACTTTGCAAACAAACCTCTGACAAAAGATCCTCAACTGTCAAACCACAAACTCCGTGCCCACTGACAATCAATCACTAACAAACCGCAGACCAACCAACTGCAAGAGTGGCACGTCGGCCCTGGACTGTCCTTTCGAGGCTTTGCCTCGTTCCTTACTCGCGGGCTTTGCCCCGAGTTCACTGTCACTGTCACACTGACCCTCTGATCAACTGACCCTGCTCGTTAGATAGATAGGTATATAACATGTAAGCACATAACTAGGGGTAAGCAAAGTCTAGTGAGAAGCATGAAATAGGTAAGAAAGGAGATCGCAACTGACAATCATACCTCGGACCAAATGATTCAAAGGAGAAGAAAAGAGATCTCGGCCAATTTTTCTTCCAATCCGCAGCCTTAGAGAGTTATGGAGGACTCAGGGGAATCCTGGAAGGACACCCGAGCAACCACCGGGAGAAGGAGATTCTCTGCGAGGCCAAGAAGCACAGGGCAGAGGGGAGTTCTCCGGTGAGCGGTGAAGGCAGCGCTGGACGCGGGGCAGAGAGGAGATCGGGCGCAACAGTGCTGGGTGGTTGGCGCGGCGGCACAGGGCGAGCTCGGTGGCGGCGGCGCAGGGTGGATCACGCCGGCGAGGGAAGGCGCAGGAGCTCGGCGGCGATTAGGGTTCGGAGAGGCGGCGGAGCGGCGTACGGATGGACTGAGATTGGTCGAGAGAGAGAAGGAGACGGGGGGTTTTTTAAACAAAATTTGCGCCTTAAGTTCGCGAAGGACGCTCGGACAGCGTCCGACGGTATCGTCCGTCGGGCTTCCAGAACAGGTTTGAAACGCCCAAACGCATTGACCGCGTCAGACGCTCCGCGACGGACGCTTGGGGAGCGTCGGTCGCCCTGCAAACAGGCAACGTTCAATCTCCGGACGATCGCGACGGACGCTGAGGCATTTGGCGCCGAGCGTGCGTCGGCAGCGTCCGACGCCTTTTAAATAGAATTTTTCAAATTTTGTTTTTGCGTCTTTCTCCCAACCAAGTTCCAATCCTAATAAGATCCAAACAACACCTGATTGGACTTGATATGAGAACCATCTCTCAAACTCTCATTTTCAAATAGTTTGCCATAGGCTTAGATTTTAGTTTTAGCTCAAAATATTCGAATGGAAATACCAAGGAGTCATCATCTGGCCACAAGAGGGGTATAGAAGTGTCTTGAGCTTGGAATGCTCCCCCTAAGTGGACGAACACAGAGGATACTCAAACTTAACCGAAAAGAACCGAAAAGCAACACACATGCATATGCTATGCATTACGAAAGTTGAATCTAGGTTGCTTGCAAGTTTAAACCGCGGTTAAGCTTTGTCACACGCTTTGAGGGTGGTTATCTCAACCGCGTTAGCCAAGCCTATGTGCATTACCAAAAAAAAACATGATTATATTACACATGATGCAAGATGGGTTCACACAAGATCATTTTTTAGTGAAGTTAGAGTGATCAAGCACATTCAACTCGCTTCTCAACCTACAAAAGGTTGCTTCATCGAGAGGTTTAGTGAAGATATCCGCCAATTGATCTTTGCTCTTAACTCCAACTAGTGTTATGTCTTTCCTAGCCACATGATCTCTAAGAAAGTGATGGCGAATATCTATGTGCTTGGTGCGAGAGTGTTGAACCGGGTTGTTAGCAAGCTTTACGGCGCTTTCATTATCACACAAGAGTGGAACATCTTTTAAAACAACGCCGTAATCAAGAAGTGTTTGAGTCATGTATAAGATTTGTGCACAACTTGCTCCCATGACAATGTATTCCGCCTCGGCGGTTGACAATGCCACACTGTTTTGCTTCTTTGAGGACCAAGAAACAAGTGATCTTCCTAGCATGTGGCACCCGTCGGAGGTACTCTTCCTATCAACCTTACACCCGGCATAATCCGAATCGGAATAGCCAACTAGTTGGAAGAGAGCTCCTTTGGGATACCAAAGGCCCATGCTAGGGATGTGTCTTATGTACCTAAGGATTCTTTTAACCGCACAAAGATGCGACTCCTTAGGGCTTGCTTGAAACCTAGCACACATACACACACTAAACATGATATCCGGCCTAGATGCGGTGAGGTAAAGTAAACTACCGATCATTGAGCGGTAAAGAGTTTGGTCTATCGGTTTACCTCCCTCATCGAGATCGAGATGCCCATTAGTGGGCATTGGGGTCTTGATTGGCTTGCAATCCTCCATCTTGAATTTCTTGAGTAGATCATAAGTGTACTTCTCTTGAGATATGAAGGTACCCTTCCATGTAGGCTTTGCCATCCTTCTTTTTCTTGTGGAAGTTGAAGTTCTTCTTCTTCTTGAATGGCTTGTCATCCTTCTTCTCCTCATTACTTGACTCATCTTTGTTGCCCTTGTTGTACTTGAATTTGTTGTTGAATTTGTTGTTCTTATACTTGTACTTGTCTTTCTTCTCTTCGGGGCAAGCATGAGCCAAGTGTCCAAGTTTGCCACAATTGTAGCAATCCATTTTGGAGAGAGGCTTTCTTGAAGAGCTTGTGAAGAATTTCTTCTTCTTTGAGTCAAACTTGACTCCATTCTTGTTTAGCCTCTTCAACATCTTTGTTGTCTTCTTCACCATGAGAGCTAAGTCATTATCATCCTCTCCATCACTTGCACTCTCATACACATATTGTATCTTGCACTTCTCCGAAGATGATGCCTTGAGAGTCAAGTCCTTTTTCTCCTTCTCTTTTTCTTTCTTCTTGGAGGAGGAAGAAGAGCCACCATCACCAATCTTCATGTACATCTTATGGGCATTGATCTTGCCCAAGATTTGTGTTGGTGTAGCGGCGGAGAGATCTCCTTGGTGAAGAACCGTGACGATGTGGCTATACTTCTCAATGGGCAAGACATAAAGAATCTTGCGCACCACATCGGCCGATGCCATTTGGTTGAGACCGAGTCCATTCAATTCTTCTACAAGAATGTTAAAACGTGAGTACATTTCATTTGCATTTTCATTTCCATGCATAGAGAAAGAATTGAGCTTAGCCATGACCAAGTGATAGCGTTCCTCACGCTCACACTTTGTGCCTTCGTGAAGAGCACAAATAGTGGTCCACAACTCAAATGCGTCTTTGGCATTACGCACTCGGTTGAAGACATCCTTGCAAATGCCACGAAAAAGAATGTTCTTCGCCTTGGCATTGTGCTTATCAAAGTTGAGGTCCTCCGCGAAGAGAGTGCCTCCCTTTGTGGTGGCATTGAGCACGCCTACGTCAACGGCCTCTAGATAGGCCTCCATACGAACTTTCCAGTAGGGAAAGTCGTCTCCATCGAACATGGGAGGTGGTCCATCCCCGTGGGACATCTTGCTCTAGGCGATGAAGCCTAATTTAGAGCAAACGTTGCTCCGATACCAATTGAAAGGATCAAGATGCCCAAGGGGGGGTGAATTGGGTTCTTTTTAATTTCTAGACAAGAATTAAACCTATAAAGAGCCAATTAACCCCCTAGTGCCTACCGCTTGTGCGTCCTAGCTAGAAAGCGGTAGCAAGTCAATAGAAAGTGAAAACTTCCTACACCATTCTAGTATGGATTAAAAGACAAGTGCGGATAGTAATGCGGTAAGAAAGAGCTAGGGAAAGAGATGCTTGACACGGCGATGTTTTGCCGAGGTATCGAGGAGTCTGACACTCCCCCTAGTCCTCGTTGGAGCACCTCGCAAGGTATAGCTCCCCCTCAATCCCGCGCAAGGGATGAGTGTTCTCTACGGGCTGATTCTTCGCCACTCCGGCTCGGTGAATCGCCCACAACCGATCACAACGTCAATGAAGAAGGGCCGCCGACAATCCTCCGGCGATCACCTTCCTCCAAGCACCACCGGACCGTCTAGGTGATGTCGATCACCAAGCGTAACAAGCCTCGATCTTCGCTTGACTCACTCAACCTTCACAACTAGAGGATGCACACTTGAACTCTTGGATGAACTAGAGGAGAGATGGATGGATTCGCGAATCACTCTCTCTCTAGGGCTCTTGCTCTCTTCCCAGCCTTCTCAACAAACTCAACAAATGAAATGAGCAAAGGCAAGGTGGGAGAGAAGTGGGGGGCGCTATAAATAGCCCCTCAGAAAACTAGCTCGGGCTGGCAACTTAAGTTGGCGACGGACGCTCCGTCGACTAGGCGACGGACGCTCCGTCGCATGCCCCAACGGCTAGTTCTGCACAAAGTTTGGGCGACGGACGCTCCGACGTCCTGCCCAACGGCTAACTCTGACAGGATTTTCCAGCGACGGACGCTCCGTCACAGGGGCGACGGACGCTCTTCCCAGCGTCCGACGCTATACTCTGGCTCGGGCTGAAAAACACCCTCACTGGAAGGCCGACGGACAGCGTCCGTCGGACCCTGAAAAACTTTAGCCAGAACCACATGGCCACTGGTAGGCCGACGGACGCTGTGGACTCAACCACCCAGCGCCCGACGCGACGGACAGCGTCCGACGCCTCCGTCAGGAGCGTCCGTCGCCCAGAAAACAGGCCTCTCAACTTCGTTTTTCGCCGCGATGAATATGGAACATGTTCTAGGCTATCTTACGGTCACCATAGGCTTGCTTGGAGCTAAGGAATACAAGTGAGCATCACACCTAGTTCATGAAGCTTTCCTAAGTCAAGCTACTAGTCTCAACCCCTTTTAATAGTACGGTCAAAGATCAAATAAAAGCCCTATCTATTTCTAAGTGCCCTTCATCACCTTATGTCACTTAGCCTATCATTCTAGGGTCTTCATCATGTCTCTTTGAAATCCGAAACGATATCCATTTTGAGGGCTAAGTGATTACCTACTAATGCCCATTCATGTTGATCACTATGGCTAAGCTACGCATAGCCTCTGCAAAACACACGTTAGCCATAATAATCGCTAATTGCCGTTAATCACCGAAACCAACTAGGGCCATGATTCTTCACTTGTGTCCACATGTTAACAAGATTTCCATAAGTGTTCAACTCCCTTTACTTTATAGCATTTTCTTTCCTGTAAATCTAGTTGTGTATAGGCTATGCTAATTTGGCTGAACTATCAATGTTTTTTAATCAATGGACATGTTTTCTGCTATTTCAGGCCTTGTCACAGCATTTACGTGGCATGCGTAGGCGCAGCCTTTTCAACGAAAAGGCTGGGGTTAGTAATAAAGGTGTAGACAAAGCTTCAGATCATCATCCTGTAAATTCAACTACCCCCAAATGCAAAACTATTTCTGGTGACAACTCAAAGCCTCTAAGAACCCCTCCATGTGCATTGCCTGGTATTGGCTTGCACCTGAATGCCCTTGCTGCAATACCTAAAGAGAAAATAGTCCCTGGAGACATTCAGTCTACTATAAATGAATCAAGTAACTTGATAGGCCCTGTGGGATCTTCTCCACCACCTCTTGAACAACTTATAAACGACGATATCGCTCAAACAACTGATGCTGCAACCGCCGAAGCTTCTAGTCAGGGTAGTCCCAAGAAGAAAAAGTACTATGTCTTTGCCTGTTATTTTAGGTCAAATAGCACAATTTCATTTGAAAATTCATGAAAAGCAGTAGTATTTTGCAGGCCTAAGTTTGATAATGGTGATGGCACTTCATGCAAGCGTTGTAGTTGTAAGAAGTCAAAATGCTTGAAACTGTAAGTTTGAATATTTGGTTCATTTTATGTATCATTGTATGAAAAAGGTGCTGATGTTTATGACTTATGAGTAACTCTGGTTAGTATTAAATGATTAATTATTTATCCATTCATGTTTATCATCGAACATGTGGATACCTTAGCAAATTATCATTTAAAAGTATGGTAATATCCAAGATATCTAGATTAGGTACCTTTTTAGTGCTCCTTTTGAAGAACATGTGTTACTTTGGTTCGCACTCCTATAAATGTATGTATTGACTGAATAACACTGTTATGCTCATTAGCGTTCATCATGGACTCTATTCTTAGGTGGTTATAGTCCCTTTATCGGGGATAATAATGACTTAGTTGTGATATTTATTTTCAGTAAGTGTATTTCCTTATTTGAGATTTATTGTTTATAGGACAAGTCACATCATTCCTACAAAAAACAATGGCATCTTATCTTCTTTAATAAAAAAGTCCCAGTCATTCAAATCCGCGCCATGCTAATTTCTTTTGGCTAGTTCTAGATTTATCCCTCCCTAAATGATGCACTCATTCACTTGCCATTCTACTTGAAGTCATTGCCATCTGTCTGACCTCTCTAACGGATGTTCACCCTGTTCTGAACTAGGTTCAAAACATTGATCCTTTTTCAAGAGTTACCCATGTTCTTTCCAAGCTATTCCTTTTAAATTCTGTCTTCAAACTGATACTTTGTCTGATCTGAGTGTCTGGCCCTTCTCTAATAAATGTTTACCCTTTCCTGAATTTGCTGCAATGCTCTGACTCTTTTGAAGGCAGAAGGGATCCATGTTCTATTCCTGGCAAACTGTTTTTACACTGATAGATTGCCTGATTTCTGTTACATGATCATTTTTTGCTTAATTTCATGCAGTTACTGTGAGTGTTTTGCTGCTGGAGTCTATTGTTCTGAGCCTTGTTCGTGTATCGGCTGTCTGAACAACCAGAGTCATACGGAAAAAGTTCTATCTACACGGCAACAGATTGAATCTCGCAATCCATTAGCATTTGCTCCTAAAGTAATCCATACATCTGAGCCTGGCCTGGAATTAGGGGTAAGAGACAACTTTTTGCACTTGAGTACTTCCTTTAATCTTATCTGTTGCTAATATCATTATCTTCGATATTGTAGGACTTCTACAATAAAACTCCTGCTTCAGCTCGTCACAAAAGAGGATGCAATTGCAAGAAGTCGTCATGTTTAAAAAAATACTGTGAATGTTTTCAGGTTCCAACTCCTACATTGATTTAGTTTTCTTTTTTTCTTTTCATAATCCCTTTGTATGCATCTTATCTTTACTCTTCATCAAGGGCGGCGTGGGATGCTCCATAAGTTGCAGATGCGAGGGCTGTAAAAATGCTTTTGGAAAACGGGAGGGTGAGTCAAATTCATTTTCATAAACTTCTGTTTTAAACAACTGCAACATCAACATGCATGCTCTAAGATCATAGTTGCATCCATGCAGTCTTATTCAATATACAAGTTACAAAAGCAGCTAAGAGATGTTCCAATCAATAGTACTAGTAATAGCTTCACATGGAACCTGGACTCACTGAGTTCTTTAGGACCTCATGTTTGACCTTTCAACTTGAAAATGTAATACCATATATTCCCTCTATTAATTACTTATTAAGAAAAGCAAAAAAAACTTTGCACATATTAGAGTTATATCTCTTGCTACCATATTTAATTTGGAGTACTTTTTAATTTGTTTGCCTTCTAAATCATCATGGTGACCATTGGCATCAGTAGTCTGGTTATGCTGCTTCAGTTTGGAGCTTTGGACTTTGGAGTTGGGGTCTGTTTGCTCAACAAAGTAATTTAGTTCTGCTGCTGCTGGAAATGGCCAGTTGGCCACAGTATACTTTCAAACAATGTCGTAACCATACTAGTGCTATGATGATTTTTAATTGGTGTGCCTCTATATTTTCAACAGAAACTCCACTACATGGTAAAACTTTCCTAAGATTAGCTTGTGTTCTATGATATTTGGTTTGTTTAAAGCAAGATGCTTACTGAAAGGATGCCCTATACAATACTAGGTCCAAACTTTTGGTTATTATATGAAGTAATAGACTATGGCTAGCTTAGCTATTTCAATTTTTGTCTCAATAACCAACTAAGCATGCCCTACATTGTGCTATCCATAAAAAGCTACTATTTCTTTTGTTTTGAAACCTGATTCAAGCAGCTGCTGTGTTAGGCATAGAGGAACCTAAGCAGGGATTGGAAGAAAAGAATGTTTGTGTGAAAGAAGAAAAAAGTGAAATTGATAAACAGCTTGTCGTCTACCAAACTACTGATGCTGCTCCTGCTGAGAATGTACTGACCACACCTTCCATGGTGGAGTGCAGGTGTGTATGTCATATGTTTGCACAATACACATCTGTTACTGTGAATCCTGCCTCTTATGTATATACTGAATTCTGATGCATTTTGCTCTTCCCAGACCCTTGGCTTGTCTTCCACCTCCAAGCTCCAAGAAAAACTCCAAAAAACCACGATCTTCTACAAAACTCACTGGACATCCTTCTCGATTGTGCAATTTGCAAGCTCCTCCAAAGACTGACATTGTGCTCTCCCCATTCGAAAACTATGCGGAAATGGTCCTTGGTGATAGCACATCAGATATCCTGAAGGGAAATTTGTCTCCTCAAACTTCTGTTAAAGTTGTGTCACCAAATAAGAAGCGAATCTCTCCCCCACGAATGGGTACTAGACTATCTCCAATCTGTATGAGTGGCAGGAAGCTGATTCTCAAGTCCATCCCTTCTTTCCCTTCCCTTAATGGTGACGTGAACAATGAGGATCTGAAGGCCAAGTTGCCAGCGCCTTAAATTTATCATCTTTTGGCATTTGTGGTAAACTTCTTTGCCTCTATTTTCTGCTCTTATTGTTGCTTCTTGTTGAGATGTTAATCCTTTCCCTCTCTCAGTTCATCTAATGTGTCTCTTCCTGTACAGGCCCTTCCTGTTCACAAGATCGCCCATCTGCCGACTGCACCAGATTGTTTGTACCATACTATCAGATATCATACCATCAGATAGTGATGGACAACCAAGCGAGCTTCGTTTCACCATTTCTATTTCTCTTGATCAACGATTATTTATGCACTGCTATAATAATCCACTGTGATGGCAAGATTCTACCTCCCAGAATCACCAGTGGCATTTGGTTTGCTGGTAAATTATGTCTTAGCTCAAGGACGTCGTTGTTGTTACCTGTGGCTGTATGTCTGTATAATTTATGTTCATTATCTGGGATCAAAATGTGGAACCTGTATGTACCTGATGACAAAACTGTTCAGACTATTTATCTGAGGTTAAACTGCAAGACTTATTTATCTAAGGTCAAACTATTTTTTTAGGACCGTGCTTGAGTGTGTTTCATTAAGAGGTAAAAAAGACTTTACAAGTAGTCAACAGCACATTCAGATCAGGTTTTGAATAGGAGAGGAGTCCAAAAAAAATAAAATCAATGTACATCCACCAACCTTCCTATTGGCGGCTTGCACCCATCAGCTCCCCGTTGGCTCAGCCTTGTGCCGTCAGCACCAGCGAGTAGTGACGTCCATTGAAACACTTGTCAGTTTCGTACCTCACATACTGTAGTTAGGGCACCATCAATGGAGGCTAACACTACTAGTGATTTTGGTATAAATAAAGTAATCCATATGGACTAGTAAATGTTCAGGCTATTATGTATACAATGCAAACTATAACTATTTGTGGCTTCTAAAGTGATTTTTTTCCTTTTATCATTTCACACCTTTATTTTCTCTCACTCTTCTTTTTTAGAATGGACCACTTTCTCTCTCCTTAAGCATATGTATCTTCACCAAGACAATATAACAAATTTAGAGCACCTACTTTTTTTATTCGAGTATACATGACATTTAAGGCTACAAGTAAAAAACATGCATTGGGGAAGCCCTTACATAATCAAAGCCTCGAGCCAATTCCTTGGCAGCCTGTTGACCATACCGACGTCACAATTCCAGCTAGAGAATTGGTGCTGTCGTTAGGACGGCATGCCCGAACGCGATAGTATCCATGTGTAACAACCCGTGTTTTCTAACACCCAAAAATCTGAACTTTCAAAAACTTTTCCTGCAATGTGTGAAACATGTAGTCGTTAGGTCCAACCGAAGCCGACCTAGAGGGGTTTACCGAGAAATCGTTGCATACATATAGAATTGGTTGTAGATGAGTGCCTCAGTTCTTGAGTCAGTTTTGGATCTTGAGTTTTGTTCGGAGTCGGAGTGCACATAACCATAGCTTTTCTCTACTAGCAAATTCTTTGACAAATCTCTTTTGAACCTCTCTAAATTCCTTGGGCCAAGATCCCACTTTGAATCCAATTCAAGCTATAGAAATCCTTTTCAAGACCGAAGCAAAAACTCCTCTCATTTAATTCACTCGAGTTTCTTTTGAATTTCTCCTGAAACTCCCTTGACTCGTGAAAGGAAGATATCTTCCTTTATCTCCCTTTCTCTCCAAATCCCTGCTAATCTCCTTGAAACTCTCTCTTAAGTTCCTTGAATCCGTATCAAATTCCTTAACCGAAGCCTCTAATTACTTAAGCATAATTTGGGAAGTCCATTCTTCTCTAGTGGACTTAGGCCACTTTCCCTCTCCCTCCTCCTGGCCCATCCGAGCTCGCATGGCCCAGCTTGTGCCCCTACCCTCTCCCTGGCCCAACCGACCACCTCCACTCCTCCCTCTTTCCTGCAGCCAGCCCAGCTACAACCAGAGGCCCAGCGCCCCTCCTCCTCCCTCCAAGCCCGCAGCTGCTGTGAGGCCTAGCTGCCCTGCCCTTCCTCTCTCCCGCAGGCCGACGCGCACGTACGGCCCAGTGGCCCAGCCGGCCGCAAGGGCACCCCTGCCTCCCCAAACCCTAGGGAGCGTCCACTCCCCAGGCGCAGCCGCCGCAGCGCGAAGTGGAGGCCGCACGCGCCCCTACCTCCCCTCCTTGGCGTTCGTACCTGGCCCCGGATCCACCGCCACGTACCCCGGAAGCCGAGGATCGTCGTCCGTGCCTCGTAACCCTAGCCAACCCCGGCTATTTAAGACCCTGTAAGGACCTGATTGGCCTAGAGGCGAGGTGAATAGGCATGTTTAAAAATCAACTCGACACTTGCTGTCAGTGGGAGGCCGGCACTGTCGGGGTGGCCGACACTGCTGGGCTCAGAGCAGCAGTGCTGGTCACCTGAATAGAATTCAACACAATTCAAAATGTAAAGATTGAATGTAAATTGTGGCTGAATCAAAACCTTCCTAAAGGTGTAGGAAACCTCTAGCACCACTTGAAAGTGGTAGCAACACACCCTTAAAGTAGATCGGGTCCAAACCCTAGAAATCACCTTGCACATAATATATACCAAAGTAAAGTAACAAGCACACGGTGACACAAGGATTTATCCCGTGGTTCAGCTCGCCACCAAGGCTTGCCTACGTCCACGTTATTGAGGTGCGCCACACAAGGCTCAAGCGCGCCACACAAGGCTAGCTCTTTCCTCGGTCTCAAGTCAAGAGAATGAACTCTTGAGATGAGGGGCAATGTATTAACAATGTGGTGATTTTACAAACCTCCCTTGACTGCCACACAAGTTGGCAAGCTCAAGGGCGACGCCTAGCCGGCTAGGAGCAAAGCTCCAAGAGTAACAAACTCAAACCATCGGCCACCACGCGAACCAAATGCTTGTAGGAGTTGAAGATCCGAGTGAGAAGCTTATTCTCAAAGCTTGGATGCTCAATCTCTCAAGAATGATTGGAATCAAAGTGAGAGAGAGGGAGAGAGCACCAAGGAAGAAGTGAGAGCAAGAAGGAGCTTCTCTTTCTGTTTCTGCGAAGTGTGAATGAGTGAGTGGTAGAGTTAGCCGTTGGGAGTTGAGTGAGGGATCTTTTAAATACCCCCTCACTGTCCTATGGCTGAATAAGTCACGGCAGTGCCGGCCTGCCTGGCATTGCCGGCCCAAAGGCCCGGCACTGCCGGCTTGGCAGAACCAACAAGGAATGATCTTCAATATGGATGACTGACTTGCCTTCTAAGTATGTGGAGGTGTGATGTTCAAAGATAGATGCATTTAGTTTACTTGTTGGCATGCGTGTTGAATCCCTCTTAATAGTACGACATACCTAACTCAAATTTAAAGTATAAAGGAATTTAAACTCCTTTGAGCTTGTTGCCATGCACTTTTGTAATTGGAGGGGTCCACCAACCTGTTCATCAATCTCCTTAAGTTTAACCTGCTTGTCATACTTGTAAAGTCTCATTAGTTCTCTAATTGCGTTGTCATGTCACCAAAACCCACTTAAGGCTTGATTGCACTTTCAATCTCCCCCTTTTTGGTGATTGATGACAACACACTTAGAGCTTACAAAAGTAAAGTATAATCTAAGACAATGCAAGTCATGGGTGTAGGAGCTCCCCCTAAATATGTGAGTGGGAATTTGAATTTCCAAATTTGGCATAAAAGGCCAAAGTTCACACATTGGAGTGAAATAGGGCTCCCCCTACATCCATGACTGCTGTGGGGTGCTGAAAAAGGTGTCACAAGAATATGCGTGATACATATGAACCTGTCTCAAAAGGAATCAGAGGGGCTGCTGTTGAGCAGGTCGGGACTGCCGGCCTCGCTGCAACCAACAACCCTGTAGAAGCTCAAGCACGACCACACAGCGAGATATAAATAAAACCTAAATGCATACTAAGACAAGCATGATATATATGAGAGAGTACATGTCCACAAATGACACAAATAAAGTACTTATGTGACAATATTACAAAATAAAATAGTTTTGCATGTTGCTCTCTCATCTCTCAAACTAAAAACTGAAAAACTAAGATAACTAGCAGCTAACTAGCAGCCATGACCATCGAAGATTTGTTGTACCCCCGCCATGATCATCGAAGATTTGTTGTACCCCCTTCACTTAGTAATTCTCCCCCTTTGGCAACAAGTCACCAAAAAGAGAAAAGAACAAAGAAGAAGAGAATACAAGCTAGTCATCCTCATCCATGTCATCCTCCTCATCATCATCTGCATCTTCATCTTCCTCATCATCATCATCTGGAGCTGAAGAGAAGTGCACACCAGGAGCTGAGGCCCTCTTGCTCAGTCTCCTAGTCTGGGGCTGCTGAATTTCCTCCTCCACATCATCATCCTCATCCTCAGAGTCATCACCAACATAAATAGACTCCTCACTGAGCTGTGGTGGTGGTGTAGGTGGAGGAATCTAACTGAGGCCCTGCTCCTGTCTGAGCTGCCTGATCTCCAGCCTAGTCTGGTAAGCATGGTCATTGGCATAGCAGATGCTAGCAAGAATCTTCTTTAACAACCTGCCAAGCTTACCCTTCTTCTTGCCTCTGCTTGCTGCTCTGCTGGAAGACTCAGGGTAGTCTGGGTCTGCTCTGGTGCTCTCTCTGGGAGGAGTGTTCACCTCCTAAACTACAGAGGAGTGAATGGCCTTCTCTGCCCTGAAAGGCTCATGAGCTGTATCCTTGTTGTAGATCCGGTCAGTCACCATCTCAATGATGAACATCAGATAGGGGGCATAAGAAAGCCCCTTTCTGGCATCCTCTGCTGCAATGCATATCTCATCCCACAAAAACCGTGCCACTGAGAATGGTGGTGCTCCACCTCTCATTCTCCTAAGAACATTCTTGGAAGTAGCATAGAGATTTGAAGCAGATCCCATCTTGGGATAGAGAGTGGTCCTGAAGAGGTTGTTCAAGATATAATACTTACTCCTCAAACCCTTCACCAGACCATCTGCCTTATGAGGCTCAATGTAAAGCTGTGAGATCTCCTCATTGGTCAAACCTCTCTCATCATGAATGTTCATGCACTCCCTGTCATCCTGTCCAAAGCCTAGGAGACGGGCAAAAGTTACATAGTCCAACTTATAGTGCCTGCCCTCTGTCATCCAGTGCATCACAAAGTTCTCCCTATCAAGATAGTAAGTGGAGTAGAACTAGTAGATGATCTTAGTGTTCTAGCCATTCTGGAAACCCATCCAGTGATACATGCCAAGCTGCCTGCATTAGTCAATGACTCTGTCAAACACAGGATCCCTTTTGAGCTCCAAGTGCTCCCAATCAACATATTTCATCTTTATGATCTTGGGTTTATCATCTTGAAGAAGGACTGTGGTGTAATAGTCAGAATGGAAAACATTCCAAAACTTGTAATCCACACTCATGTCCTTTGGCTCATTATAGGGATTGAAGGCCCTCTGCTCCTGGACTATCCTCCACTGATTTTTATAGATTGCTTTGACTCTGCCAGGAGTGTCCTGAGGGTCTCTGACTAGCACCTCCTCAGGATGCTCCACAAGATAAAAAGCATTGAAAAGACCCAAGTCTGGAGGTGTCATAGGGCACACATCATCTCTGATTGTTCTCCCTGCCCTTTGCAAAGCCTCCTCTTGAGCTATCCTCTGCCTGGGATTTAACCCATCATCAGCCAAGGGAGTACGAGCTTTGGACCTTGGCCTCTTTCCTCCTCCACGACTCGATCCACCGGCGTCCATCTATGCATTTAAAAGGAGAAAAAAGTTAAGTTGTTGTACTTAGACAGTGTCAAGAAACTCTAGTGGAGAGATTGAACCAAAATCTAGGGTCAATAGATGATTGTAGGAGCAACTGCACAGGTGCTGTCACCAGGGGCACGACACTGCCGGCCTCTGGCCCGGCACTGCCGGCCTGGTGCAGACAGCACCATGGCATGCTCCATCAATCCTCCATTGAAACTAGGTTTTGATCAAATCTAACTACTGGAGGTACATCACCATATATAATGCAACTACTAACAACCTAAAACTCATCTCAAACACCGTGCATTGCATAGATCGAACCAACCTAGGGTTTCATATTATTACCTTTGAAATAGAGGGAAGGAGGTAAAGAAGGTCGGTCTTGAATGAAGCTTGACGCAGGGAGGAAGATCCTCCACACCTCCTCCAATGGCAGCACCTCTAAAGGGGTAGCACTGCCGGGGGGAAGAGAGGGACCTCCGGGCTCCCTAGGTCTCCTTAGGGTTGAGAGAAGAGAGGAAAAGGTGTTCTGTTGGAAGGGTATGACCTGGGATGGAGTTCCCTCGGGTTGGGGTGAGAAGATAAAGCAAAACCCGAGGGCTAGGACTTGGGCCCGACAGGCTCGGGTCCTTTAAGTCCCGGCACTGCCGGCCTTAGCCCGGCACTGCCGGACACCCCGGCACTGCCGGCCTGGCCAGGCAGTGAGGCACTATGTCACTGTTATACTCTATATTTATGCAATTGTGGACACATACCCCTTGCCATGTGCTGGTCAGTAAGCAAATCATCAATCATACAATGACCAACACATTCAAGTTTCTTTCGAAATTGGTTTTGAAACACATAATTGAAACTTTCAAAGTTTTGCCTAAGTCGCTAGATGGACAAACAAATGTGTGCTATAATTCAAACCACGTTACGAGAGTCAAGTATATTCAGCTCACTACGCAAAGCACAAAACCTTGTCTCATCTAGAGGCTTAGTGAAGATATCAGCTAGTTGCTTTTCGGTGCTCACATGGCGAATTGTGATATCTCCTTTTAATTCGTGGTCTCTCAAGAAGTGATGACGGATGTCTATGTGTTTGGTTCTAGAGTGACTAACCGGGTTGTTTGCAAGTTTGATGGCACTCTCGTTATCACACAAGAGAGGCACCTTGGTGAATTGACATCCGAAATCTTTTAAGGTTTGCTTCATCCAAAGTAGTTGAGCACAACAAGCGCCGGCTGCAACATACTCGGCCGCAGCGGTGGAAAGGGCTACACAATTTTGCTTTTTAGAACTCCAAGACACTAGGGACCGTCCAAGGAATTGACACGTCCCCGAAGTGCTTTTTCGGTCTACCTTGCAACCGGCGTAATCGGAATCCGAATACCCAAGTAGATCGAACTTAGAGCCCTTAGGATACCATAAGCCAAGGTTAGGAGTGAAAACTAGATATCTCAAGATTCTCTTAACGGCCACTAAGTGGCACTCTTTCGGGTTAGCTTGAAATCTAGCACACATGCACACACTAAGCATTATGTCTGGCCTAGATGCACATAAGTAAAGGAGAGAGCCGATCATGGAGTGATATACCTTAATGTCCACGGATTTCCCTCCTTCATCGAGATCAAGATGTCCATTAGTTGGCATGGGAGTCTTGATTGGTTTAGCATTTGCCATGTCAAACTTTCTCAACATATCATGGGTGTACTTGGTTTGGCATAAGAAAGTCTCTTCCTTGAGTTGCTTGATTTGAAAACCGAGGAAGAACTTTAGCTCACCCATCATAGACATCTCAAATCTTTTAGTCATGATCCTACTAAACTCATCACAATAGGATTGGTTAGTACTACCAAATATTATGTCATCGACATATATTTGGCACACAAAAATATTATTATTGACTTTATGAGTGAAGAGAGTAGGATCCGCTTTGCCTATTTCAAAGCCTTGTTTGATCAAGAATTCCTTAAGGCATTCATACCATGCTCTTGGTGCTTGCTTAAGCCCATAGAGCGTCTTATGGAGCTTGAAGACATGATGAGGGAACTTTGGATCTTCAAAACCCGGTGGCTGCTCAACATACACCAACTCTTGGATAGGACCGTTGAGAAATGCACTCTTGACATCCATTTGTTGAAGCTTGAAGTCATGATGGGCAGCATAGGCCAAAAGCATTCGAATTGCTTCAAGCCTAGCTACCGGTGCATATGTCTCTTTAAAGTCTAGGCCCTCCACTTGAGTGAAACCTTGAGCCACCAATCTTGCCTTTTTCCTTGTCACCACGCCTTGCTCATCTTGCTTGTTGCGGAAGACCCATTTGGTTCCAATCACATTGGTGTTTGGTCTTTCCACAAGTGACCAAACCTTGTTTCTTTCAAAGCTATTTAGCTCTTCTTGCATAGCCATCACCCAATCCGGATCATCAAGAGCTTACTCAACCTTGAGGGGTTCCAAAGAGGAGACAAAAGAGTAAAATTGACAAAAATTTATCAAATGTGAACGAGTAGTTACCCCCCTTCGGAGACTCCCAAGTATATTGTCGACGGGATGATCCTTTTGAATTGTTTGCCTTAATTTGGGTGTTCTGTAACTTCTTGTTGGCTAGCTTGGTCATCATACTCATGCTCTTCAAATATTGGTTGTAGGTTCCTTGGAGTGGCAGGAGACGGGTTAGCTGCTGCCTGTCTGCCTGGTCCGGCAGTGCCGACCTCTGGGTCAGAGCCCTGGCCAGAGAGCACTGCAGGCCCTACTTCATCACGTCTTGGGGCAGTAGCTTCTTCTACTTGAGGTTTCACACCTATGGCCTGAACTTCTTGTGGCCTAATGTCACCAATAGCCATATTCTTGATTGCTTCACATGGTGGTTCCTCATTTCCTACAATAACTTGATCAATTTGCTCTACTTGAGAGCCATTAGATTCGTCAAATGTCATGTCTATCGCGATTTCAATTTTCCCTAAGGTCTTGTTGAATACACGATAGGCATGTTCATTTGATCCATAACCAAGAAGAAAACCTTCATCAACTTTAGGTGCAAACTTAGAGGTTTTGGATTTCTTATTAAGTATGAAACACTTGCACCCAAAAACTCTAAAGTAAGACACCTTTGGTTTGTTACCGGTTAGGAGTTCATACGAAGTCTTCTTCAAAATTTTGTGTAGATAGAGCCGGTTGATGGCATGGCAAGCGGTGTTGACGGCTTCAGCCCAAAAGATATCTGAAGTCTTGTACTCATCTAGCATTGTCCTTGCCATGTCAATGAGTGTCCGGTTCTTCCTCTCTACTACACCATTTTGTTGAGGAGTGTATGGAACTGAAAACTCATGCTTGATGCCCTCATCATCAAGAAACTCCTCCACTTGAGTGTTCTTGAATTCGGTTCCATTGTCACTATGAACTTTCTTGATTTGGAAACCGAATTCTCTTTGTGCTCTTCTAATGAAGGTTTTCACCTTATCTTGCACTTGTGCCTTATCATACATGAAAAACACCTAAGTGAAACGAGTAAAGTCATCAACAATAACTAAACCATGTTTGTTACCGCCAATGCTTATGTAGGCCACCGGTCCAAAGAGATCCATGTGAATTAGCTCCAATGGTTGCTTGGTGGAGACAATGCTCTTTGGTGGGTGAGGTGCACCTACTTGCTTTCCGGTTTGGCAAGCGCTACAAATTTTATCCTGCTCAAAATGAACATTGGTTAGTCCAAGAATGTGTTCATCTTTTAGGAGTTTGGCCAAGTTCCTCATCCCAACATGAGCTAGTCGACGATGCCATAGCCAACCCATGCTAGATTTTGCCACTAAACAAGTCTCAAGCTTAGCCTTACTTTTGTTGAAATCAACTAGGTAAAGCTTGCCCTTCAAACGACCCGTAAAGACAATAGAGGAATCCTCCCTCTTAAAGACGTCCACACCCTTATCCGTAAAGAGACAATTGAAGCCCATCTCACATAATTGAGAAACGGACAACAAATTGTAACTCAATGAATTCACATGTAATACATTTGAGATGGAATGTTCAAGAGTAATAGAAACTTTACCAAGTCCAATCACTTCCCCTTTGGAGTTGTCACCAAAGATGATATTCTCACTTGCATTTGAAGTTGGGGAATATGATGAGAATATACTCCTTTCTCCGGTCATATGATTTGTACATCCGCTATCAAGCACTCAACTTGATCCACCGGAGGAGTAAGCCTACCAAACAAATTAGTTCCTAGATTTAGGTCCCCAATCAATCTTGGGGCCTTGCATGTTAGTCACAACAATCTTTGGAACCCAAATATTCATGCTTCTCTTATCATGTTTCTCATCACCCACAAACTCTGCAATGACTTTACCACGGTCATTGCACTTCAACACGTAGCAAGAGGACAAACTTCCTTGAGGTGACCTTGTCTTGGGTTGATATGCAAACTTGTTTTTGGCCACCTAGATTGAGTCCTTGGGTTTTTGAGAAACCTGTTTTTGCTGGGGCATCCTCTTGGCATGGACTTTGGTCTGAGTTTGATCAAGTGAAGCATTGGTAGCCTTCCCTTTTTTGGGGCGGGGCACTGTCGGCCTCAGGTCTGACACTGCCGGCCTGTGGACCAGCAGAGCTGCTGTCTGTGCAGGCTTTTCTGCACCAATGCTTCCCTTCTTCTCAAACTTGACACACTCAATGCCTTTGACCATTTTTCTACCATTGGTTTTGCCACCTTGAGTGTGACCAAGCCCATCTTTGATTGATGGATGCCTCTCATTCTTGTATTGAATCTTCTTTGGCTTAACTTTGTCTTTGTCATTCTTCTTTGAAACTGAGATGACATTGTTGAGCCTTGCTATTTCTTTCTTCATAGCCTCCATGTTGGCAAGGTTAGTAGAATAAGCATTCATATCAATGTTATAACATTTTCCACAACCTTGACTAGTGGATGGAGAAGAGGCATCATTTGATTTAGGAAGATGTGAGTTGCCCTCCCAAAGAAGAGAGTATTGTGCCTCAAGCTTTTGATGCTTTTCAACTAAGCCACAATACTTTTGCTTGAGGTCACCACACTCCTTCTTAGTGAGGGCATGAGCTTCTCTTTCCTTGGCCAAAGCTTTGGTCAAAGAGCTCACCTCACTTCTTTCTAATTCAAGGGCTTCCTCACTAGCAATGTAAAGATCCTCTTGTTTAATAAGAGTTTTCTCTCTAGATGCTAGCTCGGCTTTTGTTGCCTCTAATTCATCCAATATGTTAGCAATGAATATCTTTGTCTTAGGATCCATTTTCTTAGTTATTTCATTTATCTCTTCATCACTAGATTCATCATCACTAGAGTAATCACTAGAATCACTACTAGAGATGTCTTTGGGGAGAGGAGTTATGGCTTTGGGTTTTGATTTTACCTTCTCACCCTTTGCCATAAGACAAGTGTGAGGAAAGCTTTCATCATCATCGGACATGTTGTTGAAGAGCCTTGTTGAAGTGGATGGCTTGTGAATAGCAATGGTGGTCATCTCTTCATCTTCACTATCGGTTGATTCATCCCAACCATGTCCAATGTGAGCTTCACCCATATATTTCTTCCCTTTCTTGTAGTCACACTTGTCTTCTTTCTTGCCTTTGCCAAATTTGTTGTCTTTCTCTTTATTTGGGCAATCAGCAATGATGTGTTCGGTGCTACCACACCTAAAGCAAGTTCTTGATTTCTTGATTGGGAACTTCCTCTTTATGAGCTTGTACCTATTCTTCTTTAGGCCCTTGTTGAATCTTCTTATGAATAGAGCCATGTCATCTATGTTCTCCTCTTGTTCACCTTCACTTTCACCATCACTTGATGTTGGAGCTTCGGGTTGATGCTTGATGGCCTTGGTTTCTCGAGCTTTGCTTGGGGAGGAATGCTTGCTGTTTTTGGAACAGCTAGGGGCTGATTCCCTTGTGCTCTTGTTTGCCTTGAGAGCCACATCCTTGATCTTCATGCCCTCCAACCTTGCTTGCATCTCTCCAAGCTTCTTCCTCTCTAGTGCTTCTTCTCTTTGTAGATCAAAAGTGATGATCCTTCCAAGCACATCACTTGGTGTGAAGTACTCAAATCTCTTCTTGTCTCTTATCAATGTTACAACGGTCTCATTCCTTGGGGAGTAGGCTTCAAGCATAATCTTGACAACCTTGTGATCATTGACCTCTTCACCACCAAGGCCTCTAATCTTTCCAACCATGATCATCAATCTATCGAACATCTCTTGTGGCCCTTCACCTTCATTGATCACGAACCGGTTAAGCTTGGCCATCAACAGGTCAATCTTGGATTGCCTTACTTTGCTCACACCCTCATGTGCAAGATGCAAAGTATCCCAAATTTCCTTTGCAACCTCCAAGCCCATGACCTTGTTATACTCATCACCATCCAATGCACTTAGCAACACGCTAGTTGCTTGTGCATTGAGTTGTATGCAACGAAGCTCGGTGGTGGTGGGACTTGTGGGATCAACCGGAGGATCACATCCTTTGTGCACAATCTCCCAAGCACCGAGGTGAAGACCTACAAGATATGCTTTCATCAAGTGTTTCCACTTGGCAAAGTTAGTCCCATCAAAGTGAGGCAATTTGTCCGCGGGAACATGGAATAGTGGTTTATGATCATGCTTAGAAATGGATGAGTAATCAAAGGATATGGCGGAGTATTTCTTGCTGCCATCATCCTTGTTCTTCTTCTTCTCATCCTTCTTCATGGCCTTGGAGGCTTGATATGATGCATCATCATCACCGTCGGAGCTACTTGAATCAACCTCCACATGAGAAGCTTGCTCTTTGCTTTTCTTGAGCTCCTCCTCCTTGGCCTTGAGCTCTTTCTTGAGAGCTCTTACTTCTCTTCTATGAAACTTCTCGGCAAGCTTCAAGCTTTTGGCTTCATTGATTGCTCTTTCTTCTTTTTGCAATTTCTTGTCTTCTCTTCTTAATCTTCTAGCTTCTTTTCTTCTTGCTATTTCTCCAGCGGATATACCAGCAGTGGTCTGGTACTTGTTCGTATCGGCACTTTCATCGCTACTTGATGTCTCATGCAACTCCACCTCCTTGGGATCAACCATCACGACCTTACCCTCTTCGGCCATTACCTCACACGGTTAAGTGCTTCTTGAGGTAACCTTGCTCTGATACCACTTGTAAGGACCTGATTAGCCTAGAGGGGGGGTGAATAGGTCTGTTTAAAAATCAACTTGACACTTGCTGTCAGTGGGAGGCCGGCACTGCCGGGCTCAAGGCCGGCACTGCCGGGGTGGCCGGCACTGCTGGGCTCAGAGCAGCAGTGCTGGTCACCTGAACAGAATTCAACACAATTCAATGTAAAAGATTGAATGCAAATTGTGGCTGAATCAAAACCTTCCTAGAGGTGTAGGAAACCTCTAGCACCACTTGAAGTGGTTAGCAACACCCCTTGGAGTAGATCGGGTCAAACCCTAGAAATCACCTTGCACACAATATATACAAAGTAAAGTAACAAGCAAATGGTGAACAAGGATTTTTCCCGTGGTTAGCTCGCCACCAAGGCTTGCCTACGTCACGTTATTGAGGTGCGCACACAAGGCTCAAGCGCGCCACACAAGGCTAGCTCTTTCCTCGGTCTCAAGTCAGAGAATGAACTCTTGAGATGAGGGGCAATGTATTAGCAATGTGGTGATTTTACAAACTCCCTTGGCTGCCACACAAGTTGGCAAGCTCAAGGGCGATGCCTAGCCGGCTAGGAGCAAAGCTCCAAGAGTAACAAACTCAAACCGCCGGCCACCACGCGAACAAATGCTTGTAGGAGTTGAAGATCCGAGTGAGAAGCTTTTTCTCAAAGCTTGGATGCTCAATCTCTCAAGAATGATTGGAATCAAAGTGAGAGAGAGGGAGAGAGCACCAAGGAAGAAGTGAGAGCAAGAAGGAGCTTCTCTTTCTGTTTCTGCGAAGTGTGAATGAGTGAGTGGCAGAGTTAGCCATTGGGAGTGGAGTGAGGGATCTTTTAAATACCCCCTCACTGTCCTCTGGCTGAATAAGTCACGACAGTGCCGGCCTGCCTGGCACTGCTAGCCCAAAGGCCCGGCACTGCCGGCCTGGCAGAACCAGCAAGGAATGATCTTCAATATGGATGACTGACTTGCCTTCTAAGTATGTGGAGGTGTGATGTTCAAAGATAAATGCATTTGGTTCACTTGTTGGCATGCGTGTTGAATCCTTCTTAATAGTACGACATACCTAACTCAAATTTAAAGTATAAAAGAATTTAAACTCCTTTGAGCTTGTTGCCATGCACTTTTGTAATTGGAGGGGTCCACCAACCTGTTCATCAATCTCCTTAAGTTTAACCTGCTTGTCATACTTGTAAAGTCTCATTAGTTCTCTAATTGCGTTGTCATGTCACCAAAACCCACTTAAGGCTTGATTGCACTTTCAGCGCCAACCGCTGCACGCCTCCTCTTCTTCCTCCCTCCCGCCGCCGGCCTTCCTCACCGGCCGTGTGGGCATACCCAGCGAGCCTCTATCTGCTGCCTGGCCTCGCAGCGCCGCTCACTGCCCCATCGCCGCGACCAACAAGGAGCCCCGCCGGTCGTGGCCACGCCATGGCCGCCCGAACGCCGCGACTGCTCCTCGTCGTCGACCTCAGCACCTCTCCATCCTCATCGCGACAATGGAGCGCCGCCTCACTACCGCGGCATCGTCCTCGACCGCATCGTGCCGGCCTGCTTCACCATGCCGCGTCGTCGTCTCCTCCGGACGGCAGCGCCACCACGACGTCGCCGTGGCTGTCCTCGCAGCGCCACGGACGGCCTGGCCGCGACCTCGACGCCTGTGGCCCTACTTTGCCGCCACGCGCCGGAGCCACGACGCCACGCACGCCGCGCCGACACGACGACGAGACTCGCACGGCTTCGACGCCGAGCTCGACGTCGACCGCACCAGCCTCAACGTCGACGTAGCCATCCTCGCAGCGGTCCTCACGCCTTTGCTCTATCGACGCGCTGCGACGACTACCGCACGACGTAGCTCGCCACCAGACCGTTGCGGCTGTCTCCGTCGAGCCGGTACCGCAGCAACGAAGCCCCATGGTGAGCCCAGCGCCCACGGTACCCAGCCGACCACACCGACCTTGCTGGGAACCCTCTTCTCCTTGCCGTGGAGCCCTTGCCGAGCTCTGCCATGACGACGCACCGGCAACGCGGCTGCCCCCTCACTGTGCCACGACAGTCCGCCCTGCCTCGACACCATCCGGCCGTTGAGGCGCCCAGCATGGCCGTGGCCAAACCCCGACGACCCGACTTGCACCCGGCCTCGCGTCCGCTGCAGCCACGGTGAACCTCCCACAACACCAAGCCTCTGCATAACTTCCTTTGTCGCTACCTTGTTTCTGAGACCGGCCCTCGTGCCGCCACCCTTCACCTTGCAGCGAAGCCGCGACCTTGTCGAGCGGTTTGGCGAAGCTCCGACGTCTCTGTCCACCTGCTGCTCTGCTCTGTCCGGCCTTCGTGTCGTGTTCTTCACTGTTGCAGGGAAGTTTCATCCTCGTCGTGTCATTCGCAGGAGCTCTACCACCTTCTGGCAGCCTGCTGCCCTGTCCAGCCAACAACAGCTAGCTTCCGGCCAGCTGCAGCACCATCCGGCTGACCACAGCCAGCTCGTGGCCTCCTGCAGCAAGCCACAGCCAGCCCGTGGCCACCTACAGCAAGCCACAGCCGGTCCGGAGTGGCTGTAGCCAGCCGTGCTGACTCCAGATGCTTCGTCGAACCCATCGCAGCAACCCGGCACCTTCCCCGTCACTTCAAGGTCGACCCTTTTGAAACTCGCTGACACCTTCCACGACGTCGACAAGAACTCATTCTATTTTCATACTTGTTCCTATTGTCCACACTATCATCTATGCATGTCCGTACTCATGATATCCATGTCATCTATACTTGATATCTATCTATGTCTGTGTCGTGCCTTCGTGCCGGTCTATTTGTCTATCTATCCCTCTTGTGCTATGGATGTGTGCCACTCTGTATTTGACTTGTGTCGTTTGGATTTTCCCGTGTGTGGTTTGTGTATTGGTTCTTGCGTTGTGGTGTTTTGTTTGTCTCTGGACCGAGCCTTCGAGCCGGTTGAGAAGCGATGTGTTTGGTCGTTTCGGTCGTGGGTTCGTCCCGCCGTGGCCGTAACACCAAGCACGATCCCTTCTCTCGCGTCTTGTTGATCCCGTAGAACTACGACTGTTAGCGACTCTATTCGGCCCTAGGACTTGGCCACTGTGAACTCGACAAACGGTGCGCTTCCTACCCGCACATGGCGAGTCTCACATGACCTATTCCACCAGAGACGAACTAGGGGACGACTATCGTGGAACCTTCGGAGGCCAACTCGTGCAGGTGAAGCTCATGGCCGCGAGTTGTCTTGCCATGACCATTGAGCTTTACCTTCTTTGCTTCTCCCTTTTCCTACCCACCTCGTATGCTTGCACCACCTAGACCAAGCGACTACCTTGTGCCATTTTAGTGCACGGAGGTCATGGTGCCCTACGAGTTGGTGTGGTTCGAGGAACTGCGAGCTTGTCTCTATTTCCTTCAACCTTCGTCCGTTACCATGGCGTGTGGTTGAAAGAATGCGGGGACCGTTCCTCTCTTACCAATCCCTGTCGATCTAGTAAGACTTGGATTGAGCCCTCTTGTTCCAACTTCTTTGGTTCATGTCCTTTACCATGACATGTGATCAAAGTGTCGAGGAACCAAAATCCCCTTTTTGCTTGTTGCTTCCTTTTGGTGTTTATTTATTACTCTCTTGGTTCTTTTCCTTTGAATACCGTCGGATACTATGGAGAGTGGATCAAAGGAAGGTGGATCCTTTTCTCTCCCTCCTCTCTTTTGGGTTAGCGAAGCTATGGTCTATGTCATATCCTTGGAACCATACGAGTCGACCCGATCGACCGTCAGAAAACTATCTTCACCAAGGACGTGATATGGACGGCCTAGCCAACCCCCCCTCTTTCTTTTGTCCCATTCTCTTTTGCTTGTGCCGATTTCCATGGTGTGCAAGTCGAAGCCTATGGGACCAAGTCACAACTCTTGCATCTTGCATTGTCGTTCGTTCTTCTTGTCCGTGCTTAGTTGTGACTTGTGGGGGTTTAAGGCTACAAAGGCCGAATCCTGATGTGTTTGTCTTCCTCTCTCGCTTGCAATCTTTCGGTTCCTGTCAATTTCCATGACACCCGGATCGAAAGACTACAAGTTGTGGTGTATGTTTAAGTTAAGCTAGGGTCTAGGCCCCTTTCTCTTGAAGCCATACAGGTTGACACCATCAACCCGGGAAGTGTGGCTATTTCGGGGTCGTGACTCGAGCTTATGCTTAGCAGACAACCACTCTTGTTTTCTTTTGAGCCCGAGGAAAGCGGGCAACCACCGTGAGGGCTAAGTATTTGGTGTTCTTTGTCTTTAGCTGCTCTTTTTGTGTCTCGCTGTCTTTTGGGGTTTGGATCTTGGTTAGGGATTGATTGCTTTCTGCCTTGTTTGTCGCTATGTCGAGGTAGATGCATCGAGGGTGATGTTGATCGGACCGGTGATCCATTGGAGACAGGAGGCTTGAGTAGCAACAAGATGTGGATGATTATGGATCTAAATGAACAGGTGCCACGTCCCACCCAACCTCGTAGAATCCTATTAGACATGCATATACATAGATGCTAGTGTTTTACTTTCTGTAATTAAACTGATAGGTTGCATGGTAGATTTTCTTGGAAAGCCTTTACCTTGTCGCAACCTTACCCCTGCACACCCGCTGTTAGGATAGACACTCGCTTTACTTACTTGCTTGCTGCTTACTTCTACTTCGCATTATGTCATTGATGTGATGCTGAGTGGAGGATTGTTTGTGAGTGGCTAGGCACCGTGTGCCGTTATAATGATGATAATAACTGGGGAGATCTTGGCGTGTGTCTTGGGTGTGTGGTGAGGGTCAAGTCGATCAGACAGGTCCTACGACGAGTCCGTGGGACGAGTCTTGCCGGGGGTGCGACCTGGGCATCCCCACGAGAGGTACCTGTGGCGGGTACATGTGTGTTCTGAGGAGATCCCGGGGCGAGCCCCGGGATAGAGGTGCTGTGATGGCACGGGGGAGTACCCCGATTAAGGAAGATGACCTGTCTGATCCCACTTAGGAACTGTAATTCGAGAGGACCGGAACCATGGGACTTTTTCGTACACACCACTCGTCCCTGAATGGGCGGGGTGCGGATGTCTACCGGTTTGGGCGATGCCATTACTGCTAGGTTGTGAGGTGATAAGGGTGGGTGGTGCCGGTGTTGGGATCCCGCACCATCCTAGATGCGCAGTACCACGGTGGCCAGGTGTTGCGTCTCCTAGTCTCAGTTTGCCGGTGCGCCGGGGAGCCCCAGGGCTGAGTGGCAGGATGGTATCGTTCCGGATCGGGAGATAGCCCGTTATCGGCCTAGGCGTTGTGCAACGTCAATGATGGCGATCTTGTGGGTACAGGTGTACACACTCTGCAGAGTTGATCGATCTATACGTATAGCTGTGTCCCCGGATATGGACATTCCCTTGACCTACGCTTCTCTTGAGTAGTGAGATGAGTCCTTTCTTCTCTCCCCCTGGGTTTTGCAGGATCCGGCTATGAGCCGCTGAGATAAGAACGAGAGGGAGTTGTCCTTGTCGCCTAGAGAGTGTGAGAGTGTGTGGTGAGATGTGTGTGGATGGGATGGATGTGTGGGAAAGGTGTTAAAACTTGATATACAACTTACTACTATATTATTATACCGCTTAATAATGAACTTGCATAGGAAAATCACAACCAAATATAGATTCTCTTCTCTACCCCTTGCATACCACTTTCCACAAAGCAAAAGCAAAGCATAGGGTGAGAAACAGTGGCCAGTACAAATCGTACTGAAAGTTATTTGTCAGGTTTGGATGTTATCTTCGACGACGACAACAAGGATCCGGAGGATTAGGTGGTCTTGTCCTACCCTCAAGGTTGCCCGTGAAGGAGGAGCCTTCACCCACTGGCGCGTTGCTTCTACTCTGATATCGTTTCACGTGCGTCTTCCGCTAGTGGAGTGTTGCAGTAGGGTGTGAATCTCTAAGTTGTAATACTTGTAAATTTGTAATTTACGATGTATGACTGTGGTATCAACTGTATATCAATAATGTGATAGCTTGGTACTGTTGGGACTATCATATTATGTTGTAATCTGTGAATTTCTCTTCGAGGAAATCGTGGATCGTTACACCATGACCACTTGGCCAGCGTCGCTCGTTGATAACGACATGCACCTTGACGGAAATTTGCATGCAAGATCATACACAAGCCCAGGATGAACAACGTGTTCTTTTTCTGTGATTTTTTTTTCAGGTTTGGTTTTTCCTAGAATATGCACGATAAATACATCAAATAATTGCCAACGTCGGTCTGGTCACAAGGAAATGGTATGGTGGTATGTTCGTTACTATTCGGACATGTCAAATTTGTAGCCTCGGTCACGAGGATATGGTAGACCCCGGAATGCAGAGTACCCATGAAGAGTTCTGACCCCATGTCGAGTAAGCAAAGATTACGGGCCTAATGCTTTCCCTGACCCCATTAAAAAAAATCACTCGTCAGATAGTATAAATCATTGATGGCTTCTAGCTTAGCTCAAGGCAATCTTTTCCCACCTCTTAGATATCAATCACTATAATTGTAGTCGTGTCTTTTAACTCCGACGAGAGTGATGTTTTTGCACAAAAGACAAATAAGATGATGTAGATGTAGCATGAAGCAGTAGAAGAGATAGCGTGCCGGCAAGTGCAGCAGACAACATAGCTGCAAAACCCCAAGGGAATCATCCCAGAACACAGTATCCAGAGCAATAAGTATGCCAATGTCCATTTTGGCCATCCATACCCCTATTCATTTCATTTCTTGGATTCGTGTGAATTTTATCAACACACCAACAAAAAAAAACTCTAATCATTATTTGAGCTGCTACTAATTCATCTGGAGCTTAGGATTTGGAACATCCATTTTGGCTATTCATGCTCGTATTCATTTAACATTTAGATTTGTGCGAATTTATATTTGCACACCACAAACCATACTTGCTACTAATCTATCTGGAGCACATGATTTGGAATTTCACCCACTAGTAATTTACTAAATCGATTGTAAATTACAAGACATTTTTTAGCTTTTCTAAATACATTGATCTTGTTCGCTTGGCTTATTAACCGGTTTATCAGCCATTAAAACATTATTTTTTTCTCTCACAACAAAACAACAAAAAACAACATCAGACAGCTTATCAGCCACCGAAACAATAATTTAAATAGGGTCATTATTTTATTATGTATCTAGACATACCATATATCTATATGCATACAATGTATCTGAAAAAGCCGAAACGTCTTATAATTAATTATGAGTAGAGAGAGTAACATTTTTTTTTTATCATTCCACTACCAATCACAGCCTGCCAGAAGAAAAGAGAGAAAGGTTGCGGCTTTATGCTGTGTGCTAATCACGTTTTGTGACCAGACAAAAGCCCAGGTCTGAAACGGAACCCCAACCGGATCCAAGGGAGCAACAGCCGATCGCAGCCCTCCCCAGCAGCGAGCGCGAATCTCAAAGCACCCTAACCCCCCCAATTTCACCAGCTGGCTTCCCTTCCCTTTCCTTTCCCTCGTGCCCTCCCCTCTCCCCCTTCCGACTCCGCACCTCACGCGCGCTCGCCTTCGCTTCGTCGCCACGGCGAGCCCCACGCCGCCCGAGCCGCCGATCGGGGCGCTGCTGCCGCCAGCGGTGTCGGCGGCGGCGGCGGCGGCGCCCGATCCGATGGAAACGGAGGTGGCAGCGCCGAATCTCCCGCTGTTGGAGCCCGCCGGATCGGAGCCCGACGACACGCGCCTCTCCCCGCCTCCTGCTGCTCCGCCTCCGCCGCCCCCGCCACCTCCCGCCCCGGCCCCGGCCCCTGCCCCGGTCCCGACCCCCGCCGCCGAGCCTGCCGCGCCCACCGTCTCCGTGGCCATCTCGCCGCCGGCGCCGGCGCCGTCGCCAGCGCCAGTGCCGGCAGAGGCGAACGGCAACTCCGAGAGGAAGAGGAGGTCCGTGCGCCTCCTCCCTTTTCCCCTTTACTGCAAAATTTCCGGTTTCCTCTTTTGGTTCGTTGCGTGCGATTCGCTTCTGCTTACATTTTTTTTTCCTCCTCTGTGTTTCTCTTTGCTGGGTGAAATCAGGAGGAAGGCGGAGGACGGGGACGGGTGCAAGACCTGCAGCTGCAAGAAGTCCAGGTGCCTCAAGCTGTAAGTTTCCGCCTCTTTCACCCCGGGCCTGCAGTCTCCACCTCCATTGTTTCGTTCGCCCCCGCAGTGTATGTTTCACCATTGAATGAGGAGTGGCTGGAGGAAAAAAAACGAGCTTTTTTCTCCTTCAGTCCGACATGTCGTCACTAGGACGTTTTACCATTTTGATGCGGTGCTGGTTTGATTTTCTGTTGCTGACGAATTCAGTGTTGTTTTAGGCAAGATCTGATAGTCTTATATGTTTCAAATGTATGGTTCCAACTTCCAATTGTTTGTTTCGTCAATTTTCACATTGTCTAGTAGCAAAATGCTGCGGTTTTATTGAGCATCTTGAGCTCTCCAGTAACTCCAGTAGTCCAGTTCATAATTCGATATAGATTAATCATTAATGAGAAGAAGCTGGTTCTATTGCAAGTCCTAAAGTTAACCAATGCTTCTCGTTTTATTATATCCTACTTTGAGGTGGCACTGTGGAAGAAGAGGCTGCTGCAGCTTCTGATGTTACCTGTACATGTCCTGCCTATTTAGATGTAATGCTGTGTACCACTCATTCTGTGGAGGGAGCTGAGTTTGCTGATGAGGGTTTAACATAAATGTGATTATGGCAATAAAGGTGAAAGCTGAACCGATGTTTTCAAGTAATAAAGTCAGGTTGACTTGCCTGGGCACTGCACCATTAGCCAACTAGTCAACTACAGGCATGATTAGTCTGTTGGCTAGTCGACCAAGTTGTCATGTTGGCTCATGCTGCACACTCCCTAGTTGGGTGGCTGTACCTGATTGTAAACCCAATTAACTCATATGTTGAGGGCATTAACATCTTGCAGAGCATGGAATAGAGACTACAGAGCACAAATAGATTGGACTTAGGTAAAAAAACAGAGCCGGAAATGCAATATGTGTGTGTGTACATGCATACGTGGATTTCTAATGGGCTCATATACTATTGGGCCAAAGTTTCCAAGCTCATGCTACTAGCTGCAAGTCAGTCACCCAGACTTGGCAAACTAATTGTGACTAATATTGGCCTGCTGGTTGTCTATGCTAACAGCTGACCAAAGTCAATATACCTGATCACAATTCATAACCAATTATCGATATGTTAATGAATCATAGACTAATCATGATTAATCTGCTGAGTCGTAAACACTGTGCTAAACAAACTAGGCTGGTTTATGCACACACCTGTGGCCCTGTGGACGCTTAGCGCATGCCATTGCCTAGGCACTGGTATGCAAGATCCACACGACCACACCTGAGCATGTGTTTGTGTGCCTTGCTTTGTGTTTTTTCTTGCTAATTTAAGTTCTCTTTTGTGTATAATCATTATCTGCGTTATTCTGTAACAGTTATTGTGTGTGCTATGCTTCTGGGTCACGATGTACTGAATCATGTGGATGCGAACCTTGTGATAACAAGCGACCACCGCAAGGTGCTCCACGGATTGCACCAGTTTTACCTCTGAAACCTGTCCAAACATCAGAATCTGGTCAAGACATAGTGGTATGAATTTCTTCTTATATCACCTTATCTATATCTTTTTATACTCTTTCTTTCATTTTGTTTTTTGTGATCCTGCTACTTATTAGCTTCAGGAACAAGTCATAAGGTCCCCTATGGATCTTATTAGAAGAAAATGCACCTGCAAGAAGTCAGGCTGCCTTAAGAAGTACTGTGACTGCTACCAGGTTCCATATTAAGCTTTGTCCTGTTAATTATCATTTTCATTATGATAGTTTGTGATTAAGGAAACATGTTTTTTTTTTAAATTTGAAGGGAGGGGCAGGATGCTCCATCAACTGTAAATGCGATGATTGTAGAAACCCATTTGGACGAAAAGGTAATGCAATTAAGGAGCTGGAAAATTGAGTCTAGCGAATGATTTTTAAAGTGGGAGTTTTGCACCAGATATCTTGTTTAATTATGTTTAGCACCTTAGTATTGCACAAGTTTCTTCTTTAACTGCCAACTAGATAGGTTATTCACATGATTTGTGATTTTCATTGCTTGACTCTGTTTTGAACAAGTATATGTTCTAGCATTCTTTGGAACAACTAGATATTCAGTTTGGGTGCTGTGTGACTGAACCCTGGGTGTACAGTTCATTCACCAGTTTTTTGGTAGCTTTGGTATTTGAAACTGGGGTGGTTAAACTTTGTAATTTTGTTGCTGTTAAGTATTAAAATTCGGTTAGTCCGTGGTTGGAAAAAAGGAACAATGATAGTGTTGTCAGGAACTCTGCACCAATAGAACCTGCCACCCAATGTTACTGCCCAAACTTACCCGGGCTCAGTGAGGTTAGAGGAGGGAGGGAGGGGATGTAAGTATGATTAGGTTTATTATCTTGCTCTTGAAGGTATTGTTTTCGTATAGACTAAGCATTGGAATCTGAATACAGAGGCTATGAAGTACCTTTTAGCTTCCTAGCTAGAGCATATTTCTCAGGAGTTGCCTGCTGCATAATTGTATTAGAGGATTTAGGCAGATGGTCAAACGTTCTTAAACTCCCAACACTACCCCTTTTCCTATCTGTAGGGCCGGGGGCTGTTCTGTTGGAAGGTACAGACTGATCTTTTAATTAACTTCTACATCTAGAATTTATATCCTAGAACCATCTCTACAACTTGTTATCCAACCACCATACCTTCCTCTAGGAAAAACTTGACTATGGAGCCATTCTAACAAAGGTGACTGCCAACCCCATCGAGCTTACTATGGCCCTAATTGCACAGCTTGGAGCTGGCTATTCGTAGCTGCGAGATTGGTCCAAGATCACTAGGGGCCATTTGAACAGCAGCGAGTCTTCAGCAACAAATATCTAGGATAGGAAGCCATGCAATCTCAAGTTGATGAGAAGTGATAAGCAGGCTATTCTTGAGCATGTTTTTGAGGAACTACATATACTTTGATAAATTTTGCAGAGAAGTGCCTAGTTGATGTCATGCCAGTGCTCACTGGCTAGAGTGCTGTTGTAATATAGAATTAGAGACTGTAATGCCAGTATGGTATGCAAAGTGTTAGTCAAGAAATTTTCTTAGTTGACATTGGTAAAATGAGGGTTTCTTTCTATGACCCTTAAATGTTCACCCTCCCTTACTAGATACTAGGTTCAATTTTCATCCCTAAAATGACACTGCCATCCAAGGGACATCCGGCCAATGGGCAGCTGCTCATCCATTCACTGCTCTCTATCCCTATCCTCCCAAACCTTAGAACGGCTGTGGCCGGACCGCCGGAGGTGACGGTGCATATGTAGCTAAGGCAGTGCGTGGGGGCAGGCTCGTTCATGGGCGCGTGGGCCAGCTTTGCTAACTATGCGGTGGCACGGCTGGCGCTGCGCCAAGCAATACGCAAGAGCTCGACGGCAATGCAGACATTGTTCCGGCTAGGAACTTTGTGGTCACGGAATCAATTGAGAAAGGCATGGGCGAGGAGTGGCATGGGTATTCTCTGTGGGAGTGTCTGACCCAGGAGAGCTGCACAGGCGCCTGTGTTGTCGGGGAGCACAGGGTTGATGCTTTACATGGGGGCTGCAGGGTCCAGCAGCGGAAGTGATGCTCCATGTGCGTTTGGCGCTGGCAGCGCCAGGTCAGTGGTGTTGCTGTGGTGTGGGCAGCAGGTGGCGCCGTGTACACAGGCAATAGCGAGGCGCAGAATGTGACAGCTGCGGGCTAATGGCGTGCCATGCTGTGAACTCGCGATGGCGACGGATAGCTGTGGTAACAGCTCATTACTCAGTGGTTGTGACCGAAATCGAGTGGCGATGTGTGGTCTGCAACAAGCCAACAACAGAGCAATGGCCCATGGTGCTAGTAGTGTGGAGGCACCACTTTGACTGGATATATTTATTTAAACTCAAAAGTTCTGAAATCTGGCAATATGCACCTATGCATGCACTCTTTCTGTGCTGCTGTTGAACGTTTTGAAATGGAAAACATACATTTGAGTTTCCACTCTAAAATATCATTTCGTGTTAAATATATCTCATATTTATAGTTGGTATCTTGCAACATAATCTTGGAGTGATCTTTATCTGAGAACAACATATAGATACCTGATATACTGTACAAACTGAACATTTGCTACCTATTAGCAAAATTGTCCTTTTAAACTACACTTAACATCCTTAAGAAGCAAAATGGAGAGGAGTGTCATTTTGGGAATGAAAGTTGAACCTTGGGTGACATAAGGGAGGGTAAACTTTTCAGGGTCATATAAAGTGTTTTGGTGGTCTCTCGAATAGCTTGTTTTGATTTGAATGGTAGTTTTGGATATCTTGAAGTTAGCCTGATATGTTGTCTTCCTGAATAGCTTGTACCATAGACTTTCGTTCTGATACAAAGTAACATGCATGTTTTTTTTTAATATTTTTTGTTTTTAGCAGATGATGGCTTGCTTGGTATTTGTTCACTAATGGGATAAGATATGATTTCAATCTGCAATTTGATATTAAGATATTTCTCCTTATTCTGCAGTTGGTGTTATTTTGGATGGTAAAATCAGTCTTACTGCACCTATACTGCATGAAAGAAATGGTACTGAAGTTGATTCAAGCGACGACGAAGATGACTTCTACATGAATAGACAACTCTCCCCAATACCTCCGTCTCCAGTGTCTAGGGAGTCTTCATTCCAACAGGAGGCTCTAGTCGGTGTTGAAGTCCAGACCATGAATGGGCACCTGTACCCTAAACCACTGACTCAGGTGCGTCCGGAGCCGTCATCCTGGCAGCTGTCCAGGAGGCCAGTCGAGGAACCGCGTGGAGAAATATGGCGCTTCTCCAGGAGGCCCAGTGAGGACGGGATCTCTGATGCTATGGAAGCGCATGCCATCGCCCCCCCGAGAGAGAGCAAGAAGCCAGAGATCCATGGGGACAGGTTCAGCATCCCGCGGTGCATTGAGGTGATGAGCGCCATGGCGGAGCTGTCGCCGGTCGAGAAGTCGCTGGCGCCCGACGTCTTCTTGGACGCGAGCAACCGGGAGATTTTCCTGTCGCTGAGTGTAGATATTAGGACAATGTGGCTGAGGCGTAAGATGAAGAGCCTTGTCTAGCTAGCTAGAGAGATAGCGTGAGAATTTTTTTCGTCGTCGGCGTATATACTTAATAAACCTGTGCTGTACTGTAGATATATATATGCCTTAGTTTGGCAATGAGTTATGCATGGACCAATGTATGTACCTACCTAGTGCTAATTTATGGTGCATGTTATGCTGAAATCCTGCCTATGATTAGCAGTAATAAGTTCATTATGCATGATTTCAGTTGGAAGAATAACAGTAAATCATCTCTCTCCCTTCCTTGAGTAGATATGTCCATGAGCCTGTTTCTGATGTGCAATATGTGATGGACTGTTGATATTCTTCATTTCATTTGGCCAATGTTCAGAGTTCCTGGTGCAATATCAATTGATACTATCCATGTCATGTGGCATTGTCATTTGTCAAAGAGCAGTGCCCAGATTCATGGAACCTCATGCTGCAACCCTGGCTTTAGTTGATGCTGGAGGATGAGGCGTCAGTTGATGTCCATGCCCACCCATGAGGTGAGGTTGGCAAGGCGAGGGAGGAGACGATGATGTGCTCAGTGTCCCCTGAACAGTGGCAGCAACGTGCTGTGGCAACGCGAACAGCTCAGGCGACGGGAACAACACGGGGCCAGGTGTGTGCCAATCAGGTTCAGGCCTTTTTATGCAATGCAGATGCATGTCCTTGTCCCAAAGAGACAAACCTGGGAGCATGTGCCATAGGGGTGCCGCCGGGCCGGCCCGGACTCACCAACCAGGCGGCGGAATGATTGGCCGGCGGCGGGTGGCGGCCATGGATGATTGACCACGCGGCGGCCACCGGAAATCAGCAAGCATGGAATGATGGAGAGGATACCTCCTGTTCTGTTCTTCGCGTTCAGCTAACACGAACAACAAGATGGACCTGTTCTATTTTGCAGCATCTCAGTATGCCCCCAAACATTTTGTGTGTGACTAGTATTTATTTTTCGAGGAATAAACATGTGTGCCAAAATAAAGCTGTCTTGTTCCCTTCATACTTCCCAGTCATTTCAGAAGAATCATAAGATCTGACTGTCCAACAAATTCCTTTCTTTTCTGTATAAGAAAAATCTGGAGCGCACTGAGGAGTGATGAGCGGCGAGCTCACAGTGGTACTGGTACAGTACAGCTGACATGGACCGTGTCGCGAAAGGCTGCACCCTTGTGTGTTTCGTGCCGACATTCCGATTTGGAGGACCGAGAGTCCAGAAGGCAGGATGATTTTAGTTAGGGCCTTTTTTCTTTCTTTTCCTTTTTTGCTGTCTTTCAAGCAGCAATTTTGGTTCGACGTGGTACTAGTATTTTTAGTGGAATATATATAGACGATCGTGCATTACATGAATGAATGGATGAATGAATGAATGCTATTACAAGCTTCAAAGGTGTGGCATATGCTTGCAAAAGCGAAATTAGAAGCAGCGTTTTCAGGGTGTTGCATTGCGAGATTCAGAAAAGTGTGTTTGCTGTCCTTGAAAATGTTTCCTCTCCATGTAATCATGTATTCAGTATTCACCCCTTTTCTTTTCTTAGCAAAACGTATATACATACATATGCTTAGTCGTTATTATGCAATAGAATCTTAAATTGGAAAGAAATTCTGTCGGGATTTACACACGAGATCAGGAGAGTGACTGAGGAGGACCTACCGGCTACAAACCGGAGAAAACGGCAGTGGTGGTGGGTCCAGGGGCCCACGGATGCTCATGTGGAATGAAGCCCAGTAGGGGCGTGGGCCCACTACAAGGACTGGACTGTTGTGCACCGTATGGCCCACCTGGGAATCAAAAGCAGCGGGGAGAAGTGGCGTTCTTGGCGGGGCTTGTGCACACGCAGGCACCTATCATTGCATTTCAGCTTGCTGCTCCCTCGCCGCTTTTCCACCAGCCGGCCGTCCATATCATCCCAACCTTTTCACTGCATCTTCGGTTCGGTTCCTCATGCTGTGTATGTGTGTATCTTCACAGATCACCAATCTATTGTTTTTTCCTTTTTTTCTATCTATGTAAACAGTGTGTAGTATATAGATATAGGGCAACTGTTCAAACCGACAACAACAATCATGCAGGACGAAATGTATACACGATAAGAGTATACATATAACTGAATAAACGTTTGTGTTCAAACCTACTATACTGTCGACGACACCCTCCAAATGACCCCTAAGTCCTACAATTGTCCAATATGGCGTTTGACATCTAGCTAGTTCTATGTGACCCTATGACATGATTGGACTTAAAAGTTAAACATGTGTTATTACTTATTAGGACGAGTTTAGTTGCAAGCCATGTTATGGAGGAAAGTATTTAGAAACGTAACAGATCATAGATTTTATGAATTATGGATAATAATGAATATCTTCCCGTTGAATATAAAGAAAGGTTCACATAAAAGGTTTGTGCATCTTTATAAAGATATGCAAACCTTTTGTGTGATTAAGAAAAAAAAATAACACGGCAGATCGATGTTGTCTACTTGTGAGTGACCCCTCGCCGGCCCTCTGATTTTTATGTTAGAAGGAGACTCGTCGGTTTGTAAACGTCTGGAACAGTGGCTTTTCATGTGCGCTTCTAGCCCATGCATCCGGAAAAGGTGCGTGTTGGGTCAATCTATCACAATTCACAAGCAATTAAAGCAAAGCAGGCTAATTAAAAGAAGATGAGCAAAGCACGCATGCGAGACCATCGTCGTGGATGATCGATCGATCAGTAGCTTGTAAGAAGCTGGATCGATGAAACTAAAGGAAGGTCCATCACTTTTCTGCATGTTGCTTGCTCGCATCACATGGAGCTTGCATGCATACATGCTTCACACTCTTGTAAAGTGGCTGCAATAGGAATATCTAAATGACCAAATGCATATGCTTGTATAGTGGTGCCATGCATGTTATTGTTGTTTAAGACGTACTCTCTTTATTTTAAATTATACATTATTTTGATTATTTTTAGTTCATTTATTTTACTATATATCTAGACGTATTACTAAATTTAGAACATCAAAATAAATGTAAAAAAACGATTTATAATTTAGAAATTTGGAACGGTAGCCGGCCACTTGTTCCCGATCAGCGATCACCTTTTTATCTACTACTACAATACACAAACTGACGCCGACCTATATATGGCTATAGGTAAGTGAACAAACACATAAGAACGATCGGATTAGGTGATGAATCTTTCTAATTTCTAGCTAGCTATAGCTAGCTAACCGATCGAATCTATCCATTGAAATATCCCCAAATGTAAACCCAAAATTATTGTGAGAGAGATTGATGCATCGCATCAATTGCCAGCAACATTCCAAGGGGAAGAGAACACAATGCTAGATTATATATGCATATATATGTTTAAGTTTCATCACTAGTCCACTTACCCAACAACGCACATGCATGCTGCATATATGGATGCGTCCAGTGATCCAGCTGAGACGTCGTCGGTACTACAGCCATGAATTCGTTTGACGTACAGTACAGCTGAAGCGAAATTTTAGTACGGGTAAACTAGCTAGTCATCACATCGCCGTCCTCTCGTCCAATCACCACCGCCAATAAAACTAAAATATATTTTATTTTAGACAGAGAGAGAGAGAGAGGAGCAACCGAGTCAAACGGATCGAACCAAAAAATACGGCTTTCCAATGGCGAATTGACGATGATTTGATCTACCAGGTCAGCTCTAGCTAGGGTTCATATTTGGTGCATGCATATGCATATGACTGAGGAATCGTGGCTAGTTTCTTCATCGCTCGTACATTTAATTCATGTGTGTCGTACGTCCACACTGTCCTTGCAAACGTACGTTTGTTTGTGGAGGATATATATTTCGTGGCCAATCCACTGCCAAATTAAACCCTTTACATTTATTTATCCTACTAATACTATCATTAGATTTATTTAGCATACTTATATGGAGTCGTAAATGTTAAATATTTTTTTATAAAAATATAAATGAAATCAAATCTAATATAGTTACACTCAGACCAAACCTAGAATCACGTCCTTTTTGGAACGAACCACCGTAGTAAATATAAATAGTTGTCAAAACAATGTTTCTTGACATCCAAATATGTCCATACTAGCTTAAATAATTTATAATAAGCTGGTTTAAACTGGAAATTACAAAAAAAACAACCCCTTTTTCACTTGTAATTTGTGTTTTTCTCTCATAAATCATTCTGTTGCAAATGCCCATCCCAACCAAGTTGTGTAAAAAAAAAAACTAAAACACCAATTGCATTCATGCTTAGCCGACTCAACTTGTTTTCATCAATTTGGAGCCACCAATGTAGTCTTTATCAAAATATACACACCTTTTTTTTTGGGTGATTCCACCAAAAGAATCATGTGCAATGAGAGGAGTTTCCTATTTTCAAATGCTTTTTTACACAATAACATAACAAATAAACCCTAATCCATCAAGCACTTGAATAGACATAACTCTGCTAGCTTGCCTTGTGATGGCTCCACTTCGATGAAAAATAGGAATTGGCTAATAAGACAGTTTTTTTTTTTTTGCAATAGAGGTAGGTTGAGTGTGAACATTTGACATAAGGCCTTATGGGGATTGGGGGGAATATCAAAATCGAAGTGTTTGCACTTTTCCTTGTATAATTGGTATAGTAATTGAATTTCTGATTTACATTGTACTTTTGTAAAAAAAACTTGCCAAGTGTGTGACCATTGTGGGTACTTACTTAATAGGATTCCAGAAGGAAAAGTTTGGTGCCACATTAAAGCTTGAAGATGTGTGTGTGTGTGTGTGTGTGTGTGTGTGTGTGTGTGTGTGTGTGTGAGAGAGAGAGAGAGAGAGAGAGAGAGAGAGAGAGAGAGAGATCCATGGAACCCCCTGAACAACCACAGCTATGCATCAATGATAGCCGGAGAACAATTGATGTGGGTGGTCCTCTTCATTGTACGTGTATCCATTGATATCAGTGTGGAGCCACACTCTGACTCATCTCTCCGTTGTACTTGCGAGCTTGCACATGCTACTATTCCACACTAATGCCTACACACTTTAAGAGAACATGTGTTTTATTTGATGAATACAAGAGATGTTTTATTGTAGAATTCTGTGCTAATTAGAGGACACAAGCTTCACACAAATTTTAGCATGGTTTAGTCCCAAGAGATTAGCACTTTTGAATGGATGAGTTAATTGGGCGCTAAATTTGTAGTACACTCATAGAGGTAACATTGTTGTCGGGAACAACCTAGGCACAGGTAGGATTAATATGACTGACATATATGACACTATTTGGACCAACCAACCAACATTCGCCCTTATCAGCCACTGAAATAGTATTTTTCTTTCACAATAAAACAACTAAAAACAACATCTACTGACTTATCAACCACCGAAACGATCAGACGAACAGGGAGAAATGCCCATATAAAACAAACTTAATTACAAGTTATTTTCAATTTTCTAACTAGGTCTAGTTTTGGCTACGTATCTAAATAGCAAACATAACGTTGTATAGCAAAAATTATTTATTGAAACTAAAACGACTCATAATTTTAAACCAAGGAAGTACATATCATATCTATGAATATGTATGTGATGATATGCTCTCTCTCTCTCTCTCTCTCTCTCTCTCTTAAAATATAAGGGATTTAAGTTTGCCCCACACCAAACTATGTTAATTTTGTTTAAACCTATAGAAAATAAGAATAATATAGCTACTACACCAAATCATCACTATCATTGATACGTTAATGCAATATATTTTCATAATTTATATATTTAATGTGATAGGTATACACAAATTTTTCTCTATAAATTTAGTCTAACTTAAAACAAACTTGAATCCTTTATATTTTAAGAACCTGGGAGTATATATATGTTGTCGTTGTACGGAAACCTTTGCACGCGCACAGAGTGTGAATGCAACTAGTGACCAAACAAAGCGAACAACTCTATTGGTTGCTATATACAGTACTATATAAACCCTATATAATGAAAGTTGCTTTCGAAAGAGATAAATAAATGTGGATTTTGACAGTGTGCCGAAGAGATGCTAGCTAGGTGTGTAGTAATAAGTAGCTCCAGGCAACAAGGTCAAGCCGACAGTCCATTTTGCAAGCAATCTTTACCTCCCTTTTTGTCCCCAAGTGAAAAGGGACGATGCTAGGCTTTATTTCCTAAAATCGTAAAATACTTATTATTACTGAGGAAAAAATGTAAGTAGCCAGCACAAATCAACATATCAGTTGATAGCTTAGTTGGTAGCGCCTCGTCATGGGAAACTCTCAAACTCCGGACCTCGAGTTCATGGGTGAGAAGTTTTTTTTTCTTAAGCACAATGTCCAGAGACTTTTGGAAGCAGTGGGTACCAATGGTATTTTTTTGAATCAGCTAATTAATTGCAGTTAAATCTTATTTTAGTTTATTTTTTCACTTTCTTCAAACTATAAAAATACCATTCTAGCTCATTTGGTCAATCTTTTGGGTCGACCCAATAATCCAATTAAAATAGCTTGAACTTAGCATCCCTACCCGGGGCGGTCATTCGCGCAGTCCATTTTTTTAACTCTTTTTTAGCTGCAGAATATAACCAACTATATTTTTCTCTTGAGATCGACTTAACACGCGTCCATGCATGATATGCTTGCTGATCACTCGCCTACGTACACTCATCATACCATATCCAATTTGCACTAATATACTACATTTTTTTTCACACTTTTAAGATTTGCAAAGGTCTAAAGTACCATGATCTGCACGACTCACTCTGAGCAAAGAATATACCTTTTTCTTTTCTTTTTTTTATTAGCTTTATAAAGTTATCTAACGAAAATTCAACTATGATGATACATAAAACTTGCTCCTCATAATATTCCACTAGCCTACAATGGGTACCGCTCGAACAATATTTATTCATAGAATCTGCGAACATTATCTCTATCATACCTAGACACTCATCAATCACCACCAATGTGTCCATGACATGTGCATGTGAGATCGACATGTCCTCAATTGGCTTTTAGTATTTTGCGTATCACAATTCATAGAGATCAATATACCTGATTTATAGGGGCAATATACATGCATGTAGCATAGTCTAGCATTATGGAGGTAACCAAACACAATTCATAAAAATCTTGCAAATAAATCTCTAGGGGCCTATATATATATATATATATATATATATAGTCCAAATTTGCGAGCCCTTCTAACCTTGTTGTCTTGCTAGGTTACTAGTGCTTCCACCAATCGAAAATATTAATCTATTTAAAAATTTGAATAGCATTATCGATCTACTATACATATAACACATATAAACAAACATGTATTAAAATATTTAAAAAAATATTTTTTTTCTTATATTAATGAATCTAATCATGTCAATCTCTTGTGTGGATCTATATGAAAATACAGAGTTAAAAAAGGTTTGGCTTAGAACAAATGATGATATGTGGTTATATTCGGAGGAAATATCATAAATGATTATTACACTGATTTCAATTGTGTTGTGTGTGGTCAGTTACCGTTCTCTGAATGACTAAAAATCTGTGATTGTGAGAGCCAAACGAGGTAATAATATTGTTACATATGAGCCTGTTTGGCAAGGTTTATTTCTGTCTCCGGCTATGGCTCCTCTAGAGGAGTCATGCCAAACGTTTTCTTGGAGGAACCATTTTCAGTAAAAATAAACAGAGAAGCCGGAGCCACCACAAATTGTGGCTTCTCTAAAATGCCTCTGGCACGTACCTCTGGAGAAGTCCATCAGGGTGAGCCGTGCCAAACAGATCCATTGACAGGTGTAACTCTACCAGTTTCTTTAGGAATAATGGCGATCTTGATTATTAGCAGAGAAATAGCACACTAGCTACATAAATCAAATTGAAGTAACAACACAGCGGGATGCACAAATAAATGAGCTGATCATATTCCTTGAGAATATTATTCATGGTACCACACTAGCTCATCACTGGCTGAGCATGACATTGGTCCGTGATGCTCTGTTCAATCAAGTATCATATTAGCAGTGCGGTTAGAGCCTTCCCTAGGAGTGTTATAGAATAGAAGCTCCTTCTATTTTTTGAAGCCTAGAAGCTGGCCTTTTTGGTTGAAAAGAAAAAGGATAATATAAAGGCAGACAGCAACCATCAACCGTGGTTCCAAGTGAGCAGAAAAGAAGACAAAGACAGCACGACCCATGTACTGGAAATCTGCAATGAAACTGGTACTGTGCCTGTTTATATATACTACAAATAAACAATTGTTCAGTGGGCACGCACACAGGCTTTTCTACCATGCAATGCAGCTTCCCGGTTCCTAGCTCTCATCCTGCCTTCCACTAGTCCACAGGCTTAACATAACACACATGAATGTTTGCTTTAAACAATGATTAGAGTTGGTGGTTTGGTGCACAATCCTCTCTCCCACAGTGCCCAACTACAGGCTGTAAATTGCTACTGCTCCTTGTGTATGGGATATATGTACTCATAACTCATTAATGAAATGCCAGTGATAATGTATAGATATATACTCCCTCCATCCCAAATTGTAAGTCATTCCAAGAATCTTGGAGAGTCAAAACATCTCAAGTTTGACCAAGAATTATAGACAAAACTATAAAAATTTATAACATCAAATAGGTATACTATGAAAATATAATTGATAACGAATCTAATGATACTTATTTGACATCATAAATATTATTATATTGTTATATAAGTTTGGTCAAACTTGAGAAACTTTGACTCTCCAAAATTCTTGAAATGACTTACAATTTGGGATGGAGGGAGTACATAACTATTATGTCTGCATTTTGCAGTCCTGTATATAGTTAACTTTCACCGATGCAAGTTTTTTTTACAAGTACACAGTACAACGTAGACGCTCAACACACATGTACACTCACCCCTATCAATACACGTACGTAAATCCTACCTTTATGAGCACCTACGAAGGATTAAGCCGGCAGATCTCGAGCTTTACGAAGTCATCACAGACGTCTCATGTCTCGCTGTCGACGGAAATATCGCCTACCATGCAAGTTTATAATGAATATTATTACCATTCATGTCTCCAACTAAGTTTTCGTAATTAATTTAATGATACTCACCTTGAATATATTTTGTAATATAACTTTAGTCAAATCGTTTGACTTCATGAAAAGTTAGAATTGAGTCCTTTTGTTGATGGAGGTAGTGTAGTACTCATTGAGGTTGACTAAGCATCATCGCATCAGTCAATTCAACTTTTATCTCTTGCAGATCTTGGGAGAGCATGCATGGAGGTGAGTTCGGCCGACAGAGAAGAGGACGGTGGTACGAGGCCAGATTTGAGATCGGCGTTGCGTGCATAGGCAAGAGAGCAGGGAAAAACTGAATGCTCTCGAGCAGGGGCTATTGAAGTACATTTGTAGAGAAGGTGCTAGATAGCCTCTGACAGTCTCACCCTATTAACAAGAGACAAGAGAGTAGATTTCACCTGTTGCTACCTACTCCCTCCATCCCAAATTGTAAGTCATTTCAAGAATCTTGTAGAGTCAAAGCATCTTAAGTTTGACCAAGAATTATAGACAAAACTATAAAGATTTATAACATCATAGGTATACTATGAAAATATAATTGATAACAAATCTAATGATACTTATTTGACATCATAAATATTATTATATTGTTATATAAGTTTAGTCAAACTTGAGAAACTTTGACTCTCCAAAATTCTTGAAATGACTTTCAATTTAGGATGAAGGGAGTACATAATTATTATGTCTGCATTTTGCAGTCCTGTATATAGTTGACTGACTGAAAGAACAAAAATATAAGTTTTCTTCCTTAATAAAGAACACAAGTCTACAACTGTGGCCATAAATTTTTTACTGGCCCAGAAGATCTTTTAGCGCGAGTTTTTTTTTTCTTGGTAGGAGTGGTAAATTTTTATTCTTCATAGTATCATTTCCTCAAGCAACTGACAATATCTTCATAAAAAAGCATTTCATATCTTCGGAACAAAGTTTTTCTTGTTGATAAAGTAGAGCATCGATCGTGCACGTGAATAGGCCGGTCAAGGAGATGACCAAAATATCTGACACCACAATTACCAAAACGAAATGATGTGTAACAAATCACGGTCTACTGCTACCACTGATAATCCCATATTAAAGCGCTTTACCGTTTCTTTTTGACCGTTTCCTCCTTATCTTCTCCGAAGGAAACAACCGAGGCATGCAGTCAAAAGAGCAAATCCCAACGTTAACAACTCCCACATTTTTTTCAATAAAAGAAAAACGTTAACAACTCACGCTGGTCTTCCAAATAAACAAACCGCAACGGTAAAAAAAAAGAAAGAAATAAAATTACAGTATCCTCTCTGGTCCATCCCCACAGACAGATTAAACCACTCTGACCAGACCAGCCGTGCAAGCATATAAATAGACCCAAGAGAGAGAAAATATTCATCGATCAATTTTAAATTTATGTCTGATGCACCATCACTGTTTGTCCCCAACACTGCACTGCACATATCCCATCCGGACCAGTAAAAAAAGTGAAAGTAACAAAGTGAAAAAAAAAATCCTGTGCCCAGACAAACAAAGCCAGTAACCCCACTGTGATTGTGATTGTGATTGTGATACACACACCTGCTCTCCTTGCAGAACAAAGTGTACTCAGTACTCACCTAAAAATATTAAATTGATGCGCCTTAATCTTTGTCCTTTACTTTTCCTATTATAAATAAAAACAAATAAACAATTAATACCCCCATCACTCCTCCCCCCCCGACACCACACTGCTCCTCCTGCGTCCCATGATTGCAGCTGCTCCATCCCTCTCTCTCTGCCCAGGAGTGAGAGCCTCCCTCCCCTTCCCCCTCTCTGTCCGTGATGCCAGATGGTGGTGTGGTGTTAATGTGGTGGTGAGAATGATGGTGGTGGCTTAGGGCTAGCTAGTGTAGTGTGGGGGGTGAGGAAGGAGGAGCAGCCGGAGCTGGATCTCTCTGTCTCGGGGTTGCAGCTGACTGGCCAAGATCCTCCCCTGCTCTCCATTGTAAGTCCGTTTCTTCTTCGATTTATCTCGAGTCATTTAGGCATCGGCAATCCCCATCCTTCATCTTGGGCTGCAGGGCTGGGAAAGAGCTGGCATTCTTTCCGTTTCTGCGATTGCGTTTATCTTGGGCATGGAAAGACGCCATTTTCCCCTCGTTTCTTTGTGTGCGCGGGCGTGTTTCGCTATTGTTAGCCATTCTCGTGTTCCTCGTGGTCATTGACCAGGGCCGCCAATCTCTTCTTCCAGCAGAGATAATCTCATTTCTCTTCTAGGAGTAGTGTTTTTGTTCGGCATTGGCCCTTAGTTCTGCTGCTAAAATTTGGCCATGGATTTGGTTCTGGCTAATGGCGGAAATGAGTCAAGATTTTCCTTTCCGTTGGGCTTCTTCAATAGGAAGGAGAACGTGACGAGTTCGTCCTGCTTTTTTGGTAATTTCTGGACCCCATTTCGTCCCCTCTTTTCGCCCCCACAGATTTGTTTTGCCCGGTGAACCCACTGTAGGAAAATGCCTTGATTTCTCCTTTCCTTTCCTTCTACGGTTCTTGCCTTCATATTCACATCGTCCTCGTTGACGGCAGCAAATGGCGCCCCTGCTTGAGTAGGATTCAGAACTCTTTCGTGTCCTCCTAAAGATTGTCCTTTTTTTGGGTTCTCATTCTCAATCTCATTGGAGCCCATCCTGGTTCCACCACAGCAGCATCAGCATCCAGTTCATGAAATGCTGCGGGCGATGTCGATGTGATATCCATCCAGCTCTTACTGCAGCCTGCAGGTCCGGATTTCTTCCCGTGTTCTTCTTCTTTTGGGTCTGTGGTGGTTGGGTCATGGGCGTTCTTTCATCTTTATTGCGTTAGTTGGGGGCTTCTTTTCACAGCCCTCCTTCGCCCTTTTCCTTTTCTTTACCAATTTTTTTAACCATTGTTTGATGCCCCATTCGCAGTAATGGAGGTTGCTTCCGTTCTGCAGTGATCTTGTTTCTGTGCCTTTGTGTACCAAGATGATACAATATTCGAGATGTTTTTTAGGGTAGGGTTCTGATTCTCCCCCTGGAAGTATATTTTCCCCCAATAACTTTGGGTCTTTATGGTGGCAAAATTTGGGCAGTTTTTTTTTTTGGGTTCTTGAGGAAATTTTCTGCACATTTTCTGGATGTTCAGGTGTTATTTCCCATCTGGATTTAGTAACTGCTTCTCCTCAAACGGTCAAACCATAATAACACCAGGTTGCCTAAAAAAAACATAACACCAGAATCTTATGAAAAATATTTGTTTTCTGCGTTTCAAATACCGTCCGAAGTTGGGGCAGTAATTTATTGCATGAACGCGTAGCTAATCTTTATCTTTGACCACTGTTTGATGCTATTATTCCCTCTTTGGATCGTGCTGAGAACATGATATGTGGTATATGAAGACATAGGAATAGAGTTACTAAAAAAAAGACAGGAATAGAGTCATTATTTCCAATTGCAACTTTGATCTGTAAACTTGCGTGACCCAAGCCATAATGGGGCCAACACTTCATTTTTCAGTTCTATGGCTTAGTGCCTGAAGTCTAGGAGCGTTCTTTTGTGTGAGGTGCTAATTGTGAAAGTTTATGATGTTCTGCAGGTAGTAGGTTGGTGCTGGAATTTTGAACAGCTTGAATTCTAGTTGCTTGACTATACTGCATTAGTTTTGAAGCTACAGAAGTTTTCTTAAGGGACCAGGGAGTGCTGTTCTGCTCCCTTAGCTGCACTCAATGGCGATGTCACCATCCAATCCAATGCGCAAGTACTCATGGTGGTGGGATAGTCACATATCCCCCAAGAACTCCAAATGGCTCCAGGAGAATCTCACAGGTAAACTTTCTTGGTTCACTATTGCGATTTCATTCAGTCTAGAAATTGGAGTGATTCTAGTCATTACCAGAAATTAGCAACATGTACATGCCACTATGTACTTGAGTGTCAACATTATGTTTCTGTTACTAGTTTTGTAGTCATCATGTCGCAGAATTGGAGAAAAAAAAAAGAAGCTATGCATTACCTATTGTAGTGTCTATTGGGTGTGAGGTTATCTTAACACTGGCTTGTGTATTTTCAAGGATTTAACTGCAATAACGTAAGTGTTTAATGCTAAAATGCAAATCTAGTTGGATGACCTTTATTCTGATTTATTGTTGAATTAAACTTCTTGCTGAAAAGTCAGCAGATTTGTTGGGGACAAGTTCATAAATAGCTTTGTTGCATAAACCTGTACCATTCATGGGTTGCAGCTATTCTATAATGATTGGACCACTAACTCTGTTGAAACAAATTCAAATCTGGGATACTATGAGAAAAGCAATCAGATTTGGTGGACGTCCAGTGCTGGGTGTTCTTGTGCACTTATCTGGTGGTTTATTTTTTCTTTTGCTGCATTTAAACCTGTACTGAACTAGTGTTTGTTAATGCGTGGTCACACAGATATGGATAGCAAAATCAAAGTGATGATCAAGATTATCGATGAGGATGCTGACTCATTTGCCAGAAGAGCAGAAATGTATTACAAAAGGCGCCCAGAGCTGATGTCTTTACTCGAGGAGTTGTACCGTGCTTATCGAGCTTTAGCTGAAAGATATGATCATGCAGCTGGAGAACTCCGACAGGCCCATAAGAAAATGGCAGAAGCATTTCCCGATGAGTTTCAGTTGGACTTTGATGATGATCTGCCTACAGAAACTGCATCTACTGAAACTGAAACCGACAATCGTGATATGACTCCATTTTTCCTTTCATTCATCAAGGCTGGTGATTCAAAAAAACGTGCTAAAGGTATGCCCATGAAATTTAAATCCTCAACGATTGCAATATCCTAATAAATGGCAGGTCAACCTAATATATTAGTATTTCAGATGACCAGGACCATGAGAAGCTGCAGAAAGAGATATCAAGTCTGTCACAGGAAAATCAAGAACTCAAGAAGAAAATTTCATCAGTGTTAGAAAAGAGCAATATGGCTGAATCTGAAGTTCTTTCTCTCAAGGAGGCCCTTGTAGAACAAGAAGCAGAGAAGGAAGCTGCATTTTCACAATGCCAGCAATCCAGTGATCGATTACAGAGCCTCAAGTCTGAAATATTGCATACCCAGGAGGAGTTCAATAGACTGAAAGAGGAGACGCAAAATGGACTACAGAATTTGAGCACTGCAGAGGAGCGATGCCTTCTGTTTGAAAGAGCTAACCAGAATTTGCTTCTGGAGCTAGATAAACTGAAGCTTGCCTCAAAACAGAAGCATGATGAGCTAAATGAAAAGCACATTGAGTTGGAGAAGCTTAGCATCTCTATACAAGAAGAGCAACTCAAGAGCATGCAAGCAGAAATGGCCCGGCTATCTCTGGAGAAGCAATTGTCACAAGCACAGGAGAAGCTAAGACTTATGTCTCTTGAAAAGCATGGGGAAGCAAGTAAGATTGAGAACATTCAAGCAACCAGAGTTCAACTTCAAAAGGAATTGGAAAGTATTCGAGAAGAGAACCGGAAATTGGATGATCAAAACTACTCCTCTACCTCTGTGATAATCCGTCTTCAAGATGAGATAATTTCTTTGAAGAATGCACAGCGGCGTCTTGAAGAAGAGGTGTCTCGGCACGTGGAGGAGAAAAAGGTGCTTCAGCACGAGCTTTCACACCTCAAAGATAACAAGGGTGACTTGGACAGGAAGCACTTTTCGATCAAGGAGCAAATACAAGAGGTGAACTTCAATGTAGAATCACTCCAATCACTTGCTCAAGAGGTGAGGAACGGAAATGTTGAGCTAAAAGAGACCATAAAGAATCATGAGGGTGTAAAAGCCTTGTACGTTGATAATCTGATGCTGCTGGAGAGGACACTGGAGAAAAATGCTCATTTGGAGAGATCGCTTTCAGCTGCAACTACTGAAATTGAAGGATTGCGGGAGAAGAAGGCTGCATTGGAAGAATCATGCAAACACCTTCATTCCAAGGTTAATGGCCATCAGTCTGAGAGAGCCATGTTTGTTGCACGGATTGAGGGTATTTCTCATACCATGGAGAAGCTATCAGAGAAGAATGTCTTCTTCGAAAATTTGTTATCTGATAACAATACTGAGCTGGAGTTGATTAGAAGGAAGCTGAAAGATTCAGAGGAATCTACTCATACATTCCGCAACCAGAATTCTGTACTTCGATCTGAAAAAAGAACTCTTATGCGTGAGGTATGATGCTTGAAATCTATTGCTTTCTGTTTATTACCATCCTAGTTTGAAAACTGTGTATATTGATCCCTGGATACTTTTATGTTGTCAGGTGGATAGCATCAATAGTGCTCTACTCAGTTTGGAAACCCAATATGCAGAGTTAGAAGGGCGATATTTGGATCTTGAGCAAGACAAAGACAAGGCCCTCAATGAAGTGATAAGACTACGAGAGCTGTTGAGGCTAGAAAAAGCAAAACACAAAGAAGCCACCAACTCAGACATGACTCAATTCAGTGCTATGCAGAAGCAGATAGGCCTACTACTAAATGAAGTTCACCGCAGGGAAGACCAGCTTCAAGAGGAGGAGCACAAGATTGTTGAAGCTCAGACTGAGATTTTCATCTTACAGAGGTGCTTAGGCGACATGACTGAAGCAAACGCTGATGTCTTGGAACGATTGCAGAAGCAACAATTGGTATGCAAGGATCAAGAGGAGAAAATTGATTTCTTGTCACTGAACAACCAGCAGCTGACTGAAGGGATAGGTTCTGTAGTGGAAGTACTGAATCTGGATGAGAAATACGGATCATTGGATCTGATGAAGATTGATGTTGTTGTGCAGCTCCTCTTGCATGAGATCAAGTGCCTGCTGAATACTATTTCTGATGCCCAGGATGTGAAGCAGAACCAGATCCTTGAGAAGTCCCTTGTTGTCACGCTTCTCGAGCACTTTGGGCGCGAGGTGGCTGACTTGAGGTCAGAGAGGAGTATTCTGAAGCAGGAGTGGCAAACAAAGAGCGAGGAGCTGCTGCAGCTGCAGAGTGAAAGGCATGACCTCCTAAAGATCAGCTGTGAGCTACGGAAGGAAATGGAGGCTCGTAACCGCAAAGTGGATGAACTGAAATCTGAATCAAAGTTCTTGGTTCGACAACTGTCGGAATTGCAAGAGTCACGGCAATCGTTGCAAGCAGAGATTGTCAAGTTGATTGAAGAGAACACTTCACTCTCTAGCAAAGTTTATGGTTCCAGAGAGAAAGAGAAGTCATTTGATGATGATTTCAGCACACTTATTGGTGAGGCGGTCAGGGCAGATATCCTTGGTGTCATTTTTAGAAGCCTTCATGAAGAGAGGACATCACAATTGCAGTGTTTGCATGAGGATTTTGGGTCCCTACATGCAGCAGGCAATGAGCTTTATCAGGAAATCAAGCTGATGAACAAGAAGCTCGGAGACCTGCAGCTTGAGAATAACTATCTCGAGAAGGAACTCAGTAGAACTCTAAGCATCTGTGATGGCTCTGGAACAGAAATTTCCTCTGGAAGAAGGCGTGCTATGAGGAGAGACACAAAGCTATTGAAATCTGGCAGGAAAAGCCAAGAGAGTAGCCAGAACATAGAACAGCGAAAAGAAGTTGACAATGCTGGCCTGGAGAAATCCAATGAAATGCTTAGGGAGCAGCTCCAGAAGTTGAAAAATGAACTGCAAGTGCTTAGGAGCAAAGAACAGCCTGTGATTGACGTGAAATCTTGTGATGCAGAGATCACTAAACTGCTGGCCAACATGCAATTGGCCACTGCCAATGCGTCTCTCTTCAAGGAGAAGGTGCTTGAGCTCATCGTGACATGCGAGAGTTTTGAGATCAGTGACATGGTGCAGAAGGAGGTGCTGAAAGAGGAGATCACCCGGAGAAACTCTTATGTGGACGAGCTCAAGGACAAGCTAAATGCCATTGAGATTGAGAACAGAAGGCTGAAGGTTGATCTGAATGGCGACTTCACACTGCTTGGAGCACTGCAAACTGAAGTTGATGCCCTAGAGAAACAAACCTTGTCTCTAGCCAAGGATTGCCTGCCACCAAGCATGCTCAGGAAGGAGGTATGCATATATATATTCTGTTACATATTCTGTTATGTGATTATTCATGAATCTCTGATTTCATTTTCTGCTTATTGTTTTTGCCAGGAGAACCCATTATCACCTCAGCTGTCAAAGATTGCTGTGAGGCCAAGCGAAGATCAAAACACCACAAAGATGGTGAAGGACATGGAACTGCAGAAGCTCCACGGAACCATCAAAGCACTTCAGAAGGTGGTGTCAGATACCGGGGTGGTCCTGGAGCAAGAGAGGCTGGACTTCAACAGCAACCTCCAGGACGCAAGGAAGCAGATCGAGATGCTGAGGCTAAAGGAGATCCTGGACAGTGACGCCAGCGACGCGAACTACGAGCGGATGATGAAGGACATCCAGCTGGACCTCGTCCAGACTCCTAGCCGGCGAGCTGCCGTCTCTCACGGCGGGCGCCACAGGAAGAAGAACTCAGTGGCCGCAGCAGCGGTGCAGGCGCAGTCTGACGACAAGATGCTCGCGCTGTGGAGCGTGGACAGGGTGAGCAGTGGCAGCCGGCGGTATGACGTCGACCTTCGACCGCCGCAGAGCGAGGCGGCCGAGAACGACAAGGGAAAGAAGCGGTCGTCCTCCGAGCCAGCAGTGGTGACCGTGAAGGAACTCGGCGTGGACAAGCAGGAGGTCCTCTCACTGCCCATGGTGGCGGCAGCGGCAGCGACGACGACGGAGCCACACCGGGAGTGGAAAAAGAAGGTGATCGACCGGCTATCCTCGGAGGCGCAGCGGCTCCGGGACCTCCGGTCGATCGTCCAGGAGCTGCGCGCAGGCGTGGAGGCGTCGTCGGACGCGGAGCTGGACGCCGTCAAGGCGCAGATGGCCGACGCGGAGGACGCCATCGCGGAGCTGATCGACGCGAACACCAAGCTCCTGAAGAAGGCGGAGGAGTTCACGTCAGCGGGTGGCGACGGCGACGTGGACCTGCGCAGCCGGAGCCAGCGCAAGATCCTGGAGCGAGTCCGCAAGATGTCGGAGAAGGCCGGGCGTCTGGAGCTGGAGCTGCAGCGGTTCCAGCACGCGCTGCTGCGGCACGAGGAGGAGCGCGCGGCGCGGCGCGCGGCCAAGGCGGCGGCGGCGGCGGCCACCACCGTGCAGGTGCAGCGCCGGTCGCGGGTGCAGCTGGTGGAGTACCTGTACGGCCGGCGCCGCGACAGCCGGCGGCCCAAGCAGAAGGCCCGTGGGCCCTCTTGCTGCATGAGGGCCAAGGCCATCGACGACTGACCGACCGACGACTCTGCTCTCAGTTTAGTCACCCGAGCTGGTTAATTAATCTGGAGAACAAGATGTAACTTTGTTTTTGCTTAAATTCGCGTCGCCCTAGGTAAATAATAATTATTATTACTGGACTGATCTTATCTTAGTATGTTGGGTCTTTTTTTTTTACCTAAAGTAAAGTAAGGTCTAAGATGTAAATGGTACGTAGTAGCGTAGTACTATGCCGCAGCCATGACAGTGGCGACTGTTATTCCTCGTCAGTAAAATTTTCGCATGTAAAATTTCAGACGTTAATCTTCAGTCTCATTACTTTCTAGTAGTTGTCATCCTTGTTCTTTGAACTGATTTTGGTGGTTTTGTTACCTTTTTTTTTTCCTTTTTGCCGTGAGAGCTAAATGCCTGCAATTCTGCAAACGATCGAACTTGTCTGTTGATTTCTACAGAATGAACAGTGAATTCAGCTCGCTAGCAGAATGATACTCCCTTCATCCTAAATTGAAAGTCATTTCAAGAATTTTGGAGAGTCAAAGTTTCTCAAGTTTGACTAAACTTATATAACAATATAATAATATTTATGATGTCAAATAAGTATCATTAGATTTGTTATCAATTATATTTTCATAGTATACCTATGATGTTATAAATCTTTATAGTTTTGTCTATAATTCTTGGTCAAACTTAAGATGTTTTGACTCTACAAGATTCTTGAAATGACTTACAATTTGGGATGGAGGGAGTAGGTAGCAACAGGTGAAATCTACTCTCTTGTCTCTTGTTAATGGGGTGAGACTGTCAGAGGCTATCTAGCACCTTCTCTACAAATGTACTTCAATAGCCCCTGCTCGAGAGCATTCAGTTTTTCCCTGCTCTCTTGCCTATGCACGCAACGCCGATCTCAAATCTGGCCTCGTACCACCGTCCTCTTCTCTGTCGGCCGAACTCACCTCCATGCATGCTCTCCCAAGATCTGCAAGAGATAAAAGTTGAATTGACTGATGCGATGATGCTTAGTCAACCTCAATGAGTACTACACTACCTCCATCAACAAAAGGACTCAATTCTAACTTTTCATGAAGTCAAACGATTTGACTAAAGTTATATTACAAAATATATTCAAGGTGAGTATCATTAAATTAATTACGAAAACTTAGTTGGAGACATGAATGGTAATAATATTCATTATAAACTTGCATGGTAGGCGATATTTCCGTCGACAGCGAGACATGAGACGTCTGTGATGACTTCGTGAAGCTCGAGATCTGCCGGCTCAATCCTTCGTAGGTGCTCATAAAGGTAGGATTTACGTACGTGTATTGATAGGGGTGAGTGTACATGCGTGTTGAGCGTCTACGTTGTACTGTGTACTTGTAAAAAAAACTTGCATCGGTCAAAGTTAAGCTAGTTTAATTTGCACAAATCTTATAATTGCATTGTTTTGTAGACACAGGGAGTATTTGATTTTACAGTGACAGAGAATAATGAATAGAGAAGACAATTTTCATCGAACTTACTGTATGATGCAAAGAAAACAATACATGAAAGGAATATTTGAGTACTCTTTTTGTCGAAGAATAGAGGCTCTGAAAAGATCCGAGCTGTCATTAAGGATTTAAGGGTCTGTATTGCTATTCTGTGATTATAATAATCAGATTATATAATCAAATTTTAATCAAATATGATTGATTATATGATGGATTATTATTTTAAAATTCCTTTTTAAATAATTCTATAATCCAGGTGAGACCAGGTTATAGAGGATTATAGGTGCTGAAATTCCAACTTTACCCTAACTGATTGTCTAACTTAATACCAAACTATAATGGACAAGATAATGATTTCTTATTATAAGCAACCATAATGAACCACTATAATTCATTTAGGAACCCAAACACTCTGATTATTATAGTTCATAATCTTTATTATAATAATCCTATGTGTAACCCATATTATAGTAATCTAGCTATCTTTCAAATATGCGCTAAGCCATGTCTAATATAATGTACTTTCTCTGCTCTAAACTATATAGTCTATTTTAGTTTTTCTAGATACCAGTGTTATTCTAAATGCTAAATGGTAAACAGTCGGTCACTTTCCGTTTAGCACATTATTCGGGAAAAACGGGTGTTTAAACATGCAAAACGGTGTTTAAACGGTCAAAACAGACGATTAAACGGAAACAGTGTACCACTATGTAGCGTTTAAGCAGTGTATAAACGGGGTACACGACCGTGTAGGTGAACAGTGCTAGATACATAACATTTGCTACACATCTGAATATATGTTTTCCTAAACGGTAAACGATCTTTACACGACCGCCCTTTCGTTTAGCGTTTAGGCCGTTTATGTTGGATAATTAGGCAATTTCCATATCAATTTAATCCAGAAATTAAATAGCAGAAATATTATGACACATATGTGCATGTATATAACACTAGCAAAATATACATCATAAGACATTCTAGCAGTAGAAACAACATGCAGCATACTGATCATTACAGAATAATAAACATGAACATGAAGAACACGTTTATCAGATAGATCAGATTATACCTAGAGGAGGGACCCATGTCGAAGGCATAGGAGGCTCCATTCGCACAAGTCGACATAGTGCGTTGCTTGAAGTAGTGGACCACAGTCGGTGTAGGTAGAAGTTCGCAATGCAGTCCCTCGAACTGCCTCCAGGAAGAAGACGAACTCGAACAACCTCAGGTCGCCGGGAAGAAGAACGTCAGCAAGCGAACATCGGGAAGAAGACGAACTCGTCGGTCGACAGCTTCACTAGGAAGAAGACGAATTCGCCTGTGGACAGCTTCCTGTCAGCGGACGCGGGCGGATGAAAGCGAGCAGTCGCGGATCGCTCCCCAAAAACCTAATCGCCGCACACCCCGTGCAAGGTTCTCAGGGCGGCGTCAGTTCCAGAGACACCTGCTCTCTCGATCTCTCGTGCGCGCGAAAGAACGAGACAGGAAGTATTCGGATTGCAACTCAATAGTGGATTTGGTGAAATATGTTGTGTCATACGTACGCGGTCAACATAAGAGCTTCTCTTTATATGGCCTCGAAGGACATAAAGAGACAGGTGATTGTTAATAGTCATGAATACCATTTATGTCACTAGTAACTGACAAATAAATTGTCCGTTACTAGTAATTCACTAATCAACATGGTTGATAAATGACATTAGGACTATATTAGTTACTAGTAACCGACACATCAATTATCCGTTACTAGTAACTCACTTAACAACCACTAACTCACCTTGAAATATTCCACTAATGGCTATTAACACGTCATGAGTTTCATCTAGTATTAATTCTAGCTTTGAAATTTTTTTGATTTAATTGCTAAATATAATTGGTCAATTCCAATTAAATCCAACAGTTTATACGTTGTTTAAACGAAGTTAAACGGCCTAAACGGTTTACACAATATGGGATTTGCTAAATTTCAGGTGCCTGAAATTTAGTTTCCTTTCAGACGACAGTTATTGCATATATTTTATACTAAAATTACAGCTTTAGTTCGTTGTAATTTATGTAGATACAGTTTGTAATTTTCGATTTCAGAAATAAAAAACCTGTTAAACAAAACTACAAATCTGACAAAATCTTATAAATGTTGGCACAAAGACAATTCAACAATTACAATTATTTTTATAAGAGGACAAGGATAAAAATTTAATATGTTATAACACAAAGACAAATAACAAAATACAAAATTAACATGTAACTTATACTAGTTGGTGGTATATTAGTGTTGCCTGAAATCAACTTAAATTTCAGACACCTGAACTATAGAAAAAGTGTTATATTACCAAAAAAAGCATATTTATTGATGTAAAATCAATTATTCTAGCATTAATACATATTTATGCAAATAAAAAAAGTAATTTGTTATACATGTATATTTTAAAATAAATTGTTTCTAGAAACAATTTATAATTTTAAACAAAGAGAGAACACTGGTATGCAATTGGTAGATTTAATGAGCCCAAACAACTAACCAAGTTTGTAAAACATCACTATATGAGTAAGAAGAGACCTTAAATTACTCTGATTAATGTTTTGCCTTACTCTTTTCTTTACCTGGCGAGTGACGACCCCACTGCTTCATTGTGGACGACACGTGATGACCTCAGCTCATGCTAGTCTTGTTTGAGAAATCAGATTAAAACATTAAACAGTATTAGGAGCCGGCATGATAAATAAAGTAAGAAACTTAAGAGCTCAAGACAAAAGCAGGCCGCCATTGTTGATGGATTATCCAAAGCACATTTGACAAGGTCCAAAGCACTAGTACAATATCTGTCAGACTAATATTTTAGAACCATGACATCTGTTGATAGCAGAAGATTGGTACTACTAGCTTACAAACCCTTCTATCCACTCTTGTGAATTGAAACTTCCCAACAGATCCTGAACTCTGTAAGAAATTGGCAAAATTGTTCCAGTACCTTGACTGCTGACTGTTTGTAGCTGCTTCAATACACTGCTTGAAATCACAATTCTTGTTTCAGCATACAGAGATGTGCCGAGTCCTTGTGCCATGCAAGAACTGAGGGTGACAAGCAGGAGCAGCAAGCAATGGTGTCCCCGTCCCTAGTGGCCATGGCTGCCTGCCTTCTCCTACTCGCCTCCATGGCCATCCTCCTCGTCACGGCTGCAGCACAGGACAACAAGATCATGGTGCCGGCTTTTCCGTCCTGCTCGACGACGGACAACTACACCGACGGCAGCCAGTACAAGAAGAACCTGGACGAGCTCCTGTCTAGGCTCCCCTCGGCGGCCGGCGCCAACGGGTGGTTCTACAAGGGCAGTGCCGGGGCGGGGGCCGACGAGGTGTCCGGCCTTATCATGTGCTTCGCGGACCGCAACGCGACGCAGTGCCTGGACTGCCTGACCCGAGCGCCGGCGGGGATCACGACGGTGTGCCCGGGCAGCCGGAACGTGAGCGCGGCGTACGACGCGTGCGTGCTCCGGTACTCAGCCGTGCCGATCGCCGCCGTCGCGGACACCAACGCCGTGTTCCTCGTGAACACGTCTATCACCATCATCGGCGGCACGCCAGTGACAGTGACCCCAGAAGCGCTACGGGCCGCCTGGGTGCCGCTGGTGAGCAAGCTCACGGGCGGCGTCGCGTCGTCGCCGCTGCGGATCGTCAACAGTAGCACGCCATACTCGGGCACGGGCGCGCAGGAGATGTACGGGCTGGCGCAGTGCACCAGGGACCTCAACGCCAGCGAGTGCGTCAGCTGCATCTCCAGCTTCGCTGACTTGCTGGTGCAGCTGTTTCAGAAAGACACCGGAGGCGCCATCAAGGGGTACAGCTGCTACCTTGTCTACCTGCTCGCCCCGCTGGATGACGTCACCCTGCCGCCGGCACCGGCATCGGAACCGCCTCTACCGCCTTCGTCTTCGCCGCCGCCGCCGCCGCCGGTGGCTCCAGGTAAACATCTTCTTCTTCCTCTATCGATTGATGTAGTGCAATATACGGAGTATGCAAACAACGTTGACGCGGTTTTTTTTGCACCATCACAGAACCTTCAAAGACAGCAGGGATCGTGATCGGCGTGTCCGCCGGTTCTGTCTTGACATTGGTCGTTATTCTGGGCTTCTCCATATGGCTACTTCTCCGGCGACGGAGGAAGCAGGCTAGAATGCTGGAGAAAGCGAGAGAGAAAGAGCTAGGATTGGGAGACGGCAGCTTCTTCTTCGACGAGAAGCCGGAGATGGAACACGAGTTCGAGAAAGGGACCGGGCCGAAGCGGTTCCGCTACAGCGAGCTCGTTGTTGCTACCGGCAACTTTGCCGATGACATGAAACTTGGAGAAGGAGGATTTGGGTCGGTGTATAGAGGATTCTTGAAGGAGATGAACCTTCACGTCGCCATCAAGAGGGTGTCCAAGGGCTCGAAGCAGGGGAGGAAGGAGTATGCTTCAGAGGTGAGGATCATCAGCCGGCTGCGGCACCGCAACCTGGTGCAGCTCATCGGCTGGTGCCATGGCGGTGGCGAGCTACTCCTCGTCTACGAGATGATGCCCAACGGCAGCCTCGACAAGCACCTCTATGGAGGAGCTACCAACAACACTCTGCTGCTGCCATGGCCGGTCCGGCACGAGATCGTGCTGGGGCTTGGGTCAGCTCTGCTCTACCTGCACGAGGAGTGGGAGCAGTGCGTTGTGCACAGGGACATCAAGCCCAGCAACGTGATGCTGGACGCGTCCTTCAACGCCAAGCTCAGCGATTTCGGGCTGGCGAGGCTCGTCGACCATGGCCGGGGCTCGCACACCACGGTGCTCGCCGGCACAATGGGGTACATGGACCCGGAGTGCATGATCACCGGCAAGGCGAACTCCGAGTCAGACGTCTACAGCTTCGGCATCGTACTGCTAGAGATCGCCTGCGGCAGGAGGCCTCTAGTGGCTCGCCACGATGAAGGAGACGTGATCCACATTGTGCAATGGGTGTGGGAATGGCACGGCAGAGGAGCCATCGTCGACGCCGCCGACGCACGGCTGAAGGGTGATTTCGACGCCCGCCAGACGGAGACCGTGATGATCGTCGGACTCTGGTGTGCGCACCCTGACCGGAGCCTCCGACCATCCATCAGGCAGGCCGTCAACGTGCTGCGGTCTGAGGCACCATTGCCCACTCTGCCGGCAAGGATGCCGGTGGCAACTTATCTGCCACCACTTGATGCCTTCTACTATACATCTACCGTTGTGGCGGGCGATAGCAGCAGCCCACACACCGGCACTACTCAGTCCAGTCTGACAAACACAACTGTCCTTCCCAAGTGACCTCACAAAAGACAACACATTGACAATGTCCGGATCTTTGGCACCACTACTGATTTTAAAAGTATGTACCGCTAGCTACTGTTTAGAGAGGATCAAAATTAAGCTTTTAGTGACCATGTTTCTTTACTATATCAAAGTAAACTAAGGACATGATAATTAATAACATATTTTTTGGTGATCTTGTTCCTTCACTATATCAAAGTAAACTAAGAACATAATATAAATGAAGACAAATGTCATCATAAGATAAATTTGATATAGTGGGCGGTTGTGGCCATGTTTCTAGTTTACTTTGATAATATAAATGAAGACAAATGTCATCATAAGATAAATTTGATATAGTGGGCGGTTGTGGCCATGTTTCTAGTTTACTTTGATAAGTAGAGCTACTCTGATTTTTAATTTTAACACTTTTTTTAACTAAATTTAAATCTAACACCGTTTACTTTTTTTTTATTTCTAACACTTTTGGCCGCTCCATCATCCATGGAGCGGCATTTCAACCTTGCCGTTCCATGCATGATGGAGCGGCAACCAGGATGACGTGGCACGACCCGGTCAACAGCGCGAAGTGGGCCCGTCCTTGCCGCTTCATGATCTGCGGAGCGGCAAGGCTGCTGCTCCCCCAGCCACGGAGCGGCAACCCTGCCCCTCCGCAGATCATGGCGCGGCAAGGGGGAGGCCCATTTAACTGTTAAGTCCTCCTTTCCCTTCCTCTCTCACCCCTTGTTTCGCTTTGCTGCTGCTGCTTGTCGCCCGAGACGCCCACCAAGCGCCCCTTCCCATGCCGCCGCCCGTCAAGCGCCCTGCTCCGGCCACCGGCCGGCCAGCCACCCGCGCGCCCGCCGCCCCACGCCCCTCCCCAGCCTCGCCCCTCGCCCCTCTCCAACCGCCCCTCGCCACTACCCAACCGGCCGAGCCGAGCCGGCAGTAGCCCCGCCCGGCGCTCCGGTAGCCGGCGAGGCGCCCGACCGCCCGCCGTCCCACGGCCCTCCCCAGCTGCCTGGACCCAGCCGGCAGTCGCCCCGGCAGCTGGCTAGCCGGCCCGGCACCCGCCCCGCCCCGGTCGGCGTCTAGTGCAGGCGTCCCGGAAGCCTCCCCGGTCACTCCTCCCCAACCCACGTGCGGAGGTATTTTTTTGGCAATTTTATTCCTAGTTTGTTTAAAGTGTTTACTTGTAGATTATTTAGTTTAGTGTGTTTACTTGTAGATTATTTAGTTTAGATTAGTTAGTGGCCTTATATATTGTTTAGTGGCCTCAAATATAAGTTAGTTAGTTTGGTCAATTTGTATAGAGTAGATTAGTATATTTAGTAAATTTGTAGATAGATTGATAAGATTTGGTGGAATAGTTTTGTAGATGGGTTGTTCTGTTCGAGTTTTCTATGGTCGAAGTGTTAGGAAATAAGATGGTGTGTTTGAGGATATGGAAGAGGAATTAGAATGGTTTGATGAACTACCGAGCTTCATTGACCTTTGTGCCCGGTTGAGTTTGAAGTTTGACGGTGATTTCACAATTAGGGGCAGATTTGACAGTGGTACAAAATTTTCAAACTATGGTTTGATGCCCTTGTCTGTCCCTGTTCACTGGACCCGCTATATTAGGATCCTCCAAAGTTGTAATGCACACATGGCTGAGGTGGTTGTTGAGAATGACTATAGGTTGGAGGATGTTGATGACGGTGTTGGAGGCGGTGACGAAGAATTCGGTGTACAAGGAGATGAAACTCCGGATAACATGGATATAGACGGTCAGTTGACGCAGGAACAGTTTGATATACATGAAGAAGGTTGTATAAACGACGACTATGATGTGAGGGAGTTTGAACGTGAAGAGGAGGAGTAGGCTGAAGAGGAGAGGATCCCTGATGTTGTTAGCAATGATTCTGAGTCTGAGGATGAAGGGGGTACATCTGCTCAGAGGACACGGGTGATTCCTAATGCAGTACCGGCTCATGCTACGCCCTAATGCAGGACAAGGGGCATAGAGTGCACATGGACCTAATGTATCTTTATATCTTTGTGTTAGGTGGACACAATGTATCTTTGCTTTGGACTACTTTTCATTATTGGACCTTATGTATTTGTTAGTATGTGTGTTGAATGATGGATGATGTTGAGATGAAACTTGGCTTATATTGAGATTTAACTTGGCTTGAAATGTTCCAATATTATTTTCTTTGCAACACTTACGTCATCGAAGTCGGAGTCCTCGAGGCGGATCTCGTGACGACGGCGGTGCGGCAGGGGAGGGCGGACGTGGGGAGGCGGTCCGAGCGGGTGGACCAGGTGTTGTGCGTCGGCGGTGAAGGGGAGCTGGTTGAGGAGGTGGGGAATGTCGGGCAACGACAAAGGCAATTGGTGGATGGGTATGGATGGGGCGCGCCGGCCAAGAGCTGGAGCTGGACCGCCGCCCTCGCCAAGTACTGGCCGCCGATTGCGAAGTGTTCGCAAGCGATGGCGAGATTATAGATGACTTGTTCGGCTGCCATGGTGCTGAGAGGAGGTATGTCTAACACTCTTACTACTCGACTAAGGGTGTTTGGTCCCAGCGTCTAAACTCTAGACCTATCACATCGTATATTTTGATACCAATTTGGAGTATTAAATATAGACTAATTACAAAACTCATTACACATATTGAGTCTAATTTTCAAGATGAATCAATTAAATCAAATTAGTTCATGATTTGACAATGTGATGCTATAGTAAACATTTGGTAATGATGGATTAATTAGGCTAAATAGTTTTGTCTCGCTAATTAGTTTACTCCTATGTAATTAGTTTTTTAATTTGCTCATGTTTAATTAGTTCTCCTAATTACCATCCTAATTACCATGGGTTTATAACCGGCCAAACCGCCCACCACCGGTTCGGTTTCGGTACCGGTTTGAATTCAAATTTCAAAAAATGGAAAATGCTGAAAAAATTCCTAAAAATAGTTCATGATTTATAGAGGTGTAAAATTTTTTTAAATTGGAGTTTGTTTGCTATTTATTTTGACTAATTAATTAATTAAGAATTGTTTTTACAATAAATTGATTTAGAGCTATAAATATGAATACTCTACTGAATTGAAATTTTGGTCAAACACGAACTACTTTTCTTAGTACGCTCATAGTTTGCATGTTGGATGAGGAGGAGGGGGGGTAGTAGCATGCAACTTCAGGAGGTAGCTAGTGACAACGAAGGAAATGAACGACTGCAAAGTTGGAAAACTTGGAAGTCATGGAGTAGCGCACACACACATGACTTATGACTACATGAGTCGCACATGACACGCACAGACCAGATCGGAGGGGGAGATCGAAGAGAGGATGAGCAGCAAGGAATCTAGTAGTTTGTAAACGAATTTTCCAAGGAAATAAAATACAGACGAGTTTTGTAAACGAAAATTTTCAAGAAAATACAGATGGTTACATGCATTCGTAGTAGTAGTAGTACGCGCTGAGACTGCGCGCAGGTAGACTTTTCGGAGTCGCATTTGCAGTGGTTTGTCCCCTCCTGAGCATGCATACATGCATGCAATGCAATGCAGCCTCGCTAAGCTAAGCTAGTGGTACTCTCCGTACTACAACCTTTTTGGTTTTTGGGTGAGCAGAGCCGGAGGGAGGGCTCTTCTTCTCCAGCTTTTTAGAGCCTGTTTGAAACACAGAAATTTTATAGGAATTGCGTAGAAATTTTACAGAAATCAGTTCGTTTTCACAGAAAAAAGTACAGGAACGAAAAAAATCTCGCGTTCCAAACAGGTCTTTAGCCTTTGGCCCAAACCGGCAGAGGAAAGGCCTCACTACTCGCGCCCTCCTACTTAGTAAAACCCTCTCCTCTCGCTCCCCTCGGTCCCTCACCTCCCACCTCCCTCTCTCCCTGTTCAGAAAAAGCATTTCGGAGAGGCCGAGAGGGTACGGTGCTCTGCTGTTTCTCGACGACGCGATGGATGGCGGCGGCCTTCTCGCGCCACTTGGCGACCGCCTCCGACCATCTCGCCGCCGCCGCTCACCATCTGGCGGGTGCGGCCCGTGCAGCGACGCGCCGCGACCACCGCGACCACGGCGAGGAGGACGACGTCGAGCTCGGCCTCTCGTCCGACGCGTCGTCTAGCAGCAACGGCAACGGGGGCGACGGCGCGGGTGGCGACGGCGGAGGCGACGACTCCGGTGCGGGCGCGGGCGCGGGTGGCGGAGGCGACGCCACTGCCCGCCGGACCCATTCATGCGCTCTCGCTCTGTTGATGCCGCGACGGTTCTGTTACTATACGTTTGATCGAGCTCCTCCATTGTTCTCTACACACTTTATGTTTTAGGATAGATACGGTGTTATTTGGACTAGCCATGCCTGCCAAAGTCTGATCGGTTGGATGGGTATTTGGTTCTAGATCGAAACTTTGGTTGGTCGTGTATTTGATCGATCGGTTGTATATGCATGCCAAAATTTGATCGGCTGGATGCTAAATCGGTTATTTGGGGCTTGTAGAACTTTGCCTTAGCTTGCTCGGAATGCCAAAATTTGATCGGTTCGATGCTAAATTGGTGGTCGATGTGTGTTCCCGGCCTGCTTAATTTGTGTTTGATGTAAAATTGGGTTCCCAATTTTTGCGGATACTAGATCATTCGTCCCCGTGTGTGTTGCAACGAGAGCAAAATTATACTACCACGATAATTATTTTAAGATTGAGTTTGTGTTCCATCAACCACCATTGTCGGGAACAAAATAAGTTGTCATGTATTCAGATTTATTAACAAAAGCACATATGTGGCAGTACTACAATAATCTGTGACATGAAGCACTATCGAAAACTCAAAAATATTTTTTTTTAAAAAAAAAACACTGTACACAGATTTACTATGGATTTCTTCTCTGCTATTAGGAGCTTCTGTTTTGCACACAAATATATATATTAGCTCTAATATACACGTACAAGAGGCAAAGCAAAACACTTGAAACTAAACAAAATAGGTACGAAATTTGTTCCACTACTTGCAATTCCAAACCCTTGAGAGTTGGCACATATCAAGACCTGGGTCACTGGCACAAGAGACAAAGCAAATACAAGGACCTCATCTCTTGGTGATTCTTGCAGAAACTGAGTTATTAACTTCCAAGTCGAATCATAGAGTTGCCAGTGTTCTGCAGGCACTTAATAAACCCTGTGAATCACAACAAAGGAAAGAAATGAGAATTACCAAATTCGTTATGAGCTGAGACTCCACGTCAAATTAACTTATCATGTCATTTAAGTACTATTACAAACTGATACTTGAGATCATTTTGACATTTAAATACTATCACAAATTAAACCGACAGATGTTTCCATCAGCTGATGATCCTTGGTGAGGGAAGTGTGCACTGGTAGACTTGTCTGATACCTGGTTCCCAGTATGGACGTTCAATAAGGCAACACGAACACCCTTTCAGCTGCCTATAATTCCAATGACTATAAAAAAAATCCCATCCTACATCATCAACTATTATTATAAATTCATCCTTAGTGGTAGCATATTGTATTATTGATGCCCCCAAATCAGTGAACCCACATAGCACAGACTAATTGTTGAATCAAACATATTTTGCTACAGTCAAGGATTCTTAAATATCCAAATCTATAATTGTCATAGCCATTGGCCAAAGGTAGGTAAGAACAAAAAGCGACGGTGAAGGCATACCAGCATGTGAAAATTGCCATTGCAGGACACCTACCTTTTTTAGCAGCAAAATGTGGGGTAAAATACTCCTTGCTTCCTTAGCTGACTACATTTATGTTAAAATAGCACACACGTTTCAGATTTACAGAGCAATAAAACAGTCAGTTTCTACATTAGAGCAATGCTTTAAGTTGACAAAAAAACTGCAGTGACATGGCATCTGAAATTTGTATGCCCCACTCTCCCCCGACCCCACATACAAAAAAAATTGAAATGGATTCCTTAGTTCCTCAGCCAAAGAGGCACCAAATACCCCACATTTGGCAGGCAGAACAAAGTTTATCTTGTAAACAAATCCCATTGTTATTGTTGAATCTTCACGGATATATGCTTTATTACTAATCTTGCTGACTTTATACCATAGTGTCAAACAAAGCCTCAGATTTGCACCTTGGAATCAAGTTTACACAATATTCTGAGTACCACAAACTTTGAAGACCAAATAGTGAGTGTAAGGCCCAAGCTTTCCAGTTTGAACTGTAGTATAAGCACATTAACAACTCTTACAATAATTAAGGTGCCTAGTTCAATAGCCTAGACAGCTTCACTTGACATAGGTTATCGCTTTGATAAATAACTCTACTCATAGCGATAAAATGGTAATAATAGCTACTAATACGATAGTAAAGCGGCGAGGTCTACGACCCCATGGAGCATGGCAATGGTGAGGAGTAGGAGTAGAAGGGGTAGAAGGAGGGTTTATCTGGGGACGGGGCGGGAATGCGAGGAGTTGGCAAGGCCAGGTCAGGCTGCTCCAGGGAGATCCGGCAGCGCAGGAGTGGAGCAAGGCCAACATGGGTAGGGTTCTATCTAGTAGATTGGTTTTGATTGCTTGTTCTATTATACTCTTGAATCGATTTCCGTAATGCTGTAGGCAATAAAATGCCAGCTCCACTATTTTCTGCTGTAGTTTTGCTCGACACATGCACACATGCAGTGACTTAAGACACAAAGCTTGTTCAGTTTTTTGAGAAAAAAAAAACAAAGCCTGTTCAGGTTGGCTGAGTCAAGAAACCAGTCTAACAAACCAAATGATGAGCTTGCTCAGAGGTTTCATTTAAAAACAAATTGGGGATGGTGTAGTGTAGTCTGAACAATGTATTCATGGCGAATACAGATAGAAAATTGTAAAGGCACAATCTGCTAAAAGCTCCATTATTCTACACTTCTAAAAATGTAGCAAATAGCTCATAACAGTTAACAAGTTCAGAGGGGGAGAACATCCAACTCACAGCATCACAACTCTGCCATCAATAAAGGAGACACCATTGCAAACTGCAGGGGTCGGAATCGCACGGGGTTCAGCCCCCACCATGGCACCTTGCGTATCCTCCAGACCTCCACCCTTGACAGGAATATACAGTGCTGACCCTGCATGCAAGACAAAATATTGGCCTAAGGCATCAGGAGCCAACAAAACATTTAACTCTTAATAGAAACTAGTATCTTGTGCACACACCATCATTGTAAAACTCAAATCTAAAATCAAATATCCAAGATAATATAGCCAATAGCCAAACACACAAGACTAGCTGCTCACACACCATCATTGTAATGGAACTGGTAGTTTAATAGTTAAAATTCTTAAAAGCTACTTGGAAAAAGGAATGGAACCAAAACCGTGTTTGTAAGCATTGTAATGAGCACATGGGACTGAAGTTGTGGTGCATATCCTGACTAACATGGCAACATGGAGTTACAACATCAATTAAAAGCAGATATTACAAATTCTGAAGCATGGTAAATTTAGTCTCAACTCTCAAACACAATACTTGACAAACAAAACTGATCAACAATAGTCCCTAACCACTTGGATTTAAAAGGATAGGACCTATAGCAAGACATTTGGAAAAAATATTGCCAATTTTAGAACAGTTTCTTTAAGGGGTGTTACCAATTTTAGGACACAACAAAATGAGGGTGTTAGGAATTGGGCCCTAGGAATTGGGTCATTGTTCATGGTAAAGCAGATAACAGCTTAGAAGTCGCCTCACTGTGGACACATGTCAACCAACTATTGTTGATATTACCATTTGCTAAACCTCATTAGTCTCTGTTCTTACTACCAGTGCATAAGTAAACTCAAACTTGTAAACCTCATCCTCTTGAAGACACATCTCAACAGTTAGTGGTAATTATTCAAAGTAAATGAGATAAATCTGAGGTAGAAAATAAATGGCAATTACAAAAAAAAAATTGAGGCTGAACAGAACCCCTACGTCATTACCTAGCAACATACCATTGGCCTTGGATGGGTCGCTGTGCCTTGGTTGGCTAGCATGACCTTTGTTGGCTGGCCGTGGCAATGGCCACCATATACGGTCCCCTTACAAATAATATGTGTACAGTTTCAAGTAATAACAAGAATTGATTCATACACAATTACAAGTAATATATAACGGAAAGAATTTAGTAACGAGTTCATCTCATAAAATCATGTTTGTAGCATAAACAAGTTCCTCTCAGAAGACCATAATATAGTTCCAAACAAAATCAATGTCATATGAAATAAATCATGGGGTACATCTCATCACAACTAAAATGCTCCATCATCAAATGTTTAGCTTTCTCCTTTTTGGAGTCATCTTTTTTGGTGGCACCGGGGTAGGCATCCTCACGGGCTAGCGTTGTCAGTTTGTGAAGATGTGCCCTCTCCAAGTAACATCACTAGAGGTGCACTGGCGCCAAATGGTAGGTCAACATGTGGCCACTATGTGTTTATCTGTCATTGTCTCAATCTTTCTACCATAAGCAACTCGGAATTTATTCACAGAGTAGTAGTCATGCACAAACTGTTCTAGATCCACTCCCCTTTGGCGGGTTGCATAGGCCAGTACACGTTGACATGGCTTACCAGTATGCTGTCATTCTAGACAAGTACATGTTCTTTGGCCTAGCTTGACAATATGCCTCACAGAAATGGCGCCGCTATGGTCCCACACCTCTGCACTCCAGTTAGAACATGGTACAATTTTCAAGTGTCCCAAACCTCTAGTGTTTGCCCTTAGCTGAATCATAATAGATGGGAGTATCCTGTCTTCAGGTAGCTTGTATGCAATAATTCTTCTCTTGTTACACAATACCATAATCATTTGTCTGACCTTATCAACCGGTAAGTCTTTACGGTCTCTAATCTAGTTATTAAAGAATATAATTGATAAAGAATCTAATGATACTTAGTTAGCATCATAAATGTTATTACATTGTCATATATGATCAAAGTTGAAATATTTTGATTCTTCAAGATTTTTAGAGTTTTATACAATTTAGCATGGAGGGAGTAAAAACTAATAAATTAAACATTGTACAAGTTTCTTTTACTATATACCTAGATATAACGTATATCTAAATCTATAGATTTAGAAAAGCAAAAACGTCTTGTATTTTTGAATGAAAGGAGTAAGTTTTGAGGCAAGGAGAATTAATATAGATATCTATACCTAATAATAAAAAAGCAAAATTTTAGACTTTTTTTTCGTCCAGCCCATTCAATCAAGCCCAACTGTCCGGTCCACTCTTAGAGTCCGGCCCACTCGCTCACGAGAAACGCACCGGCCCACTCGCTCACGAGCATCACATTGCTTCGTTAGAAGAAAAAAAATTCCCCACGTCGATGCCGCCACACTTCCTCGTCGCGCAGGCGCACGGCTTCCGTCCCGCGCCGCCGCCGCTCCCGTCGCAGTGCCGGCGCTCACCGCTTCCGTCCCGCACCGCCGCCGCTCCTGTCTCTCGGCGTCGTCTTGCGCGCAGCGCTCCTGCCTGATTTCGCGAGCAGCACTGATGCTCAATGGAGCAGTCTGCGACACCTATTCCCAAGCCGCGCTCAGCGCCGCCGCTCCAATCCTCCAGTCTCGCGCGTGCAGCGTCGACGCTCAATGGAGCAGTCTGTGCCGCCTCCTCCCGGACCCTACTGCTGCAATCTGGCGCCGCCACATTGGTCGACGTTCATGGCATCATCGACACTCCATTCATGCAGCGAGTTGGAATCGGAATCCAATCTAATGAAGACACCAGCTCTAATAGGGACACCAAGCTCAGATATGGAAAAATAAACTATGGTAAGTCCGACATGAACACCACGGTTCCACACAAATTCCTTTATTTTTTGTCCTATTTATATATAGGCTGAAAGTTGAAACTAAACTTAAAAAGGTGTCATTGGATTATCTTGTTTCTGCTTGAATCTTGATCTCGTCGAGCTGAACAAGTACATAAGCCTGATCTCGTCGAGCTGAACAAGAATAAGCCTGACCTCGCCGGGCTGAACAAGAACAAAAGCTCTTGATATCTCCGTACACACAATCCAGCAAGGTTTAATTGCTTCTTGATGTTGCTAAGTAGTATTAGGTTTTTTTTTCCTTTTCTCTTTTATACTGTCATATGAGCAGTTCATATGCTCTTCTCTTTGAATTCACTAGGTTTAGTTAATACTAAGTGTACATATGTGTTTTATTCATAACACTGAGCGTATTAGGATTTTTTTGCTCTTTGTATACTAACAAGAGTAGTTGATATGCTATTCTATATGAGCTACCTGTGCTGCAGCGGCATGGGCGAGGATTGCATAGAATGGTAGGAGGACGAACTGGACTATGAGCAGATGTTTGGAATTTTTCATGGATAGTATCTTTCAATGTTCTGTCTTGAAGTGGAACTGAACCTTCCCATGGCCTCAAGCATAGCAGTGCAAAGGTACTTCTGTACAGGTTCTCATTATATGTTAACACCAGGTCAATCACTTTCTCTGCTACTATCTGCTGTTGATTAGTGCTGCATTTGTATAAATTTTGCGGTGCTTGTATCTTTGCAAATTGAATTATGCACTGCATTGTACTGTGTACTCCTTATTCTGTTTTTATTTTCTGTTGTATGTAATATCTTCATTAACAAGACTTAATGGATGTGGCAATGTATTTCATGACAGGAAGAAAAATATCAAAAGTTTGAAGGGGCACATTGTGAAGCTTGCTCTAAGTGATTTTGGATGTCTTGTGAGTAATGACTGTATTTATTTACAATTCTTTTGCTCTTAAACTATGAAATGTTGTGACATGTGAAGCGTTTCTCCCTTTTCTAGACAAGAATCAAGTTTGTTCTTGCAAATGGATTAGATTTACCCTTAGTGCTCTACTGACACATCTGTTTTTTCTCCAGTTCCTTATCTGCATTATTTCCATTGTTGATGCATGACACAAGCTTGTTTCTAAGGTTGGTTTGCACCTACAGTCTGCTTTCTGAGAAAATCATGCCTCTTGTTGCAAGCAGTAAGAAATAGGCAACACTAAAAGTTTATCTTTGGCTTGGTAGATTGTGATTCAAGAGTTGCCAATACATTTAACGCAAATCATATTTGACAAGGTTATAGTTTCCCTTTGTCCGAATAATTTATCTTTATTTCATGTTTTGTAAACTTGATATTTCTGGTTCTGGTGAGATATCAGAGAGTGCTACTGAAGTTATATCAGAAATAAAGTAGATGGTGTGATTGATGGCGATTCCAATGGCTTAGTAGACATGCAAATTGTGTCCAAGAGCAAGAAGGATCCATTACAAAGACGGCATGAACTGTTGATCAAAAGTGAGCTTGCTGAGGTGCCTGTAACTATTTCATTAAAGTGACCCATACCATTTTTTTTAAGAAGTATGTTAATTCTTACAACATGGATAGATACAATTTAATCACATAAACTCTAATTCCAGGCTACTGATCTCAGTGCATAATGTTTTGTGTGAACAACCATCGTTATAGAAGGGAAGCAAATAATGGACAGTAAATTATGTGTAGTAGTAGGTCGCCTCCAGAATTGCTTGTGTATCCACCCTTTTTGTCTGCGTAGTGACTATTCTGTATCTGACCCTTTGAAATAAGATAGGTTATTGCCCTTCTGTTTTTGAAGTTACCACTGATTCTAATTATATTTCTGCACCTTGACCTATTTTGTCGTTGCACTTATCTCGATGGAATTCCATTAATGGCACCGCAAAAATGAAATACCTCGTGGATGGAAATTGATGTATTGGAGGTTGCATTCAATTCACTCTTGTTTGCAATCTGGCTGCTCTGAGCTTAGGTCATGTATGCTTAAGCATTAGTGCTTAAAGAGAAAATATTGTGTAAAAAAAGATTATCAAAGGACTCCGTCACGGGCTCCTAGAAAAAAAAGCAATGACACGTATTATAGAAAAAAAATAAAAATAATAAAAAATAAATAGCAATGGAAACTCTTCTGATTTAGGACTTTTTAAAGACCATATTTTAGCTTGGAAAATAACAATACAATAAGCCGAAGATGAACAAAATAAAGCATGGGCTCATGTTATAGAGAAAAGGAATAGAAATAAAGAAATAAATAATGGACTCTATCACGAACTCACGTTTTAGCTCGGAAAATAACAATATAATAAACTGATGACGAAAAAAAATATGTTAGAAAAAATGTAAAACTATGAATAAACATGAACACTCTTGTTCGTATTTTTCTATTAACGTTCATTTTTTTCTCCCGTTGCAACGCACGGACACGTTTGCTAGTATAAAATAAAAGTGAAAAGGAAAGAGGCGTGTTGGTTGAATATATGCATAATGCATGTAACACGTATGTTTTTAATATGGAAGATGCATGTAAATAAATACCATATATGCACCTTGCTAACACTACGGGAGAACGGTTCTTCGCCGAGTGCCTGGTGCTTTGCCGAGTGCCGGAAATCGGGCACTCTGTAAAGATCTTCCTTTGCCAAGTGTTGGACCCCAGGCACTCGGCGAAGAGGGCTTCGCCGAGTGCCACGGAATACATAGCACTCGGCAAAGAGCAGCACTCGGCGAAGAGGCCTCTTTGCCGAGTGCAGCACTCGGCGAAGAATTGCTCTCGGCAAAAAAAAATGTCTCCCTAACGGCCGAACAACCGCGTCGTCAAACTTAAAAAAAAATCGTCGAACGCTAAGTCTGGCACTCGGCAAAGAGCTGCCTTTGCCGAGTGCCAGGATAACGCACTCGGCAACGAGCTGCCTTTGCCCCGGCACTCGGCAAAGCACCAGGCACTCGACGAGTTCACCTATCTTTTTTTGGTTGTGACAGTATTTATAAAAGTTTGTTAGATTATTGAATTGCAGCAAATAGTTCACCTCTCATAACATGTGTGTTAGATTTTTGGTTGTGACCTCTCATAACATAGTTCACCAGAGCCCAAATAATGGCCACACGGAATTAAAGAATCTTGTAGCAGCGAACTTGGCTAGCTTGTTCATACCCCCCACACGTCCCTTTCAATTCTTTGGCCAATTTGGTTGTCTAGCTCTAGCTGAAACCTGGAGCTGGAGCCAAGCAATCAGTAGCATTAGCAAACACAAATAATGCAGAGTCGGAGGGGAGGGATGTGCCGAAAACGGTGGGGAGGGATCTGCCGAAAACGGCAGCGCGGCGGGCCTCTGGTTCGGCACCCTATTCCGGCGGCAGCAGCTGGCTGGCCCAATTGCCGGCTATTGTATTTCACGGCGGGTGACCGAGAGGGCAGGGTGAGGGTGACGCGAACCGATTGCCGAGCATCGAATCCCCTGTGCAGAGAGGTGCATGTGGTTTAATCAAGAATGATGACTAATAGAGACGATACATGTTTGTACTATCTTTGTTTGTGACGCGATGCACGGTGCTAGTTGCCGTTCTTTTTTCTGCATGATTGATCTCCTCTCCGCGATGCACTGGGCCTTCTTTCTATAATATAGTTGCTGCCTTCAGTGCTACTAAAGCATCTACCTCTACCTAATGAGGCTATTTCTTCATCTCTGTTCTTATGCTGTTTTGTCCTAAGATGAGCTTTGATTACTTCATTGTCGTTCGGAATCTGAATTTTATAGTGTATATATAGTGCAATAGTAATGTTTATGTGTTCCTGTACTTGAGTTAGTTTGCTTATGTCTAATTGATCTGATCTACATATTTACAGTGAGCTTATTTATATTTACGATGTGTTGGATGGAAGCTGTGCAAATCGGCAACTAAATAGTGTATTATTCAGCGTGGTATGCCTCCACACTAGCTACTTATATGCATATTTTTTTAGCTACCTCTCTATATGGACATGGTTCAGTCTTTTAACACAGTTATGTGCTCTCATCTGAAACACCACACACCCCTTTCTACTTCAGTTATGTGCTATCTTGGTGACGCTCCCCCCTTGGTACGTACAGGACAACAACACCAATGACTTTGTATTTCCCTAGCTGAAACACAATTAAGATATGCATCTGAATGTTTATTTAGCTACAAATTTATGATTGTTTATTAAGTTCTTACATGGAGTGCTTTTGTTTGTTTTCTTTCCACTTAATTGTAGCGTTTGTACACTTCACTGAACTGTCAGTCTTGAGGTTTCAGTTTCATCTTGGTTAGGAATTAAGACTTGTACCCTTATTTCTTTCTAGGAGTAATGCCAAAGTAAGACTTGCTTTCTAGGATGTTATATGGAAGCTTTATCTGCTAGTTATTTTAGTTCTCCTTTCGACTGCATTGTATGACATTTCCTTCTTATAATTCATATAACATCCTAACATAGAATATGGATTTCTCATAGATAAGGTTTCTTTTCCTCAAATGCATTTATTTGTTCCTCAGTAAGTTTCGGTGATTGTACAGTTGGATGACATCGTAGCTCTATATGTTTACAACTCAGAATTAATAGTTTATTTTGCTAAAAACAGTACAATACAGTGGCGTTGGAATTGGAAAGTATTAATAAGGGCTGGCGATGGGCCTGGAAGATATATTTGGTAAGTGGCGTCTGGGATTTCTCATGGTTTTCTACTCTTATAATAATTTGACATTTGTGATTGTTGCATGTTTAGTAGCTGATCAATCAGTTGTAAGTGTGATTGTAATCTACTGATTCTTTCTGTAATTGTCACTTGACACATATATATTACATGGTGCCGTACATGCTTTAGATTTTTTTCATGGTGCCGTACATGCTTTAGATTTTTTCATGGTGCCGTACATGCTTTCTGTAAGTGTGTATTGCTTTACATGGTGCCGTACATTTTTTCCTGGATACTCTTTCTGTAAGTGTGTATTGATTTCCATGGTGCCGTACATGCTTTAGATTTTTTTTAAAAAATCAAACAAATATTCTTTGTCGAGTGTCTGTTTTGTGGCACTCGGCAAAAAAAAATTTAAAAGAAAACAAGCAAAGAGTTTTTTCCAAAAAAAAAAAATCTAATTTCTTTGCCGAGTGCTGCGGCAAAGAAAAAAAAAGACGACGTATGCCGCCGGCGGACGGCGTTAAATCGTTGCCGAGTGTCGGTCTGGCACTCGGCGAATCCTTTGCCGAGTGGCCGAGATCTGGCACTCGGCGACGCCTCCTTTGCCGGCTTCAGATTTGCCGGCGGCCCTTCGCCGAGTGCTGCACTCGGCAAAGGCTTCACCGAGTGCAAGGGGCACTCGGCGAAGCGTCCGTCTGCTGTAGTGCCCTAATCTAGCTCTTCTCTCTCTTTCTTAAAAAAATAGGACTACACGTACATATATTGAACTGCAGCAATGCGACTAGGTATACATGTATACGAATAAATCCTTTATTAATCGAATTCGCAATTCTCAAAACGAGGATCGAGAAGCTAGCTGCAGGGTACGGTACGGTGCCCGGACATCTACTATCATGTTCTCGTCATCGACGACGGTCGGGGAGGCGATGGCGGAGGCTGGGCGACCACGTGGATGTATGTGGGCACGGGCAGTCTTGCTGCCATTGTTTTTCTTCGCCGTGGCCATGGTTATACTCTACGTCGCGTACAGGGCCGACACCGTCCGGGTAGCCGGCGACCCATGGCGTCTGCTGGTGCTCCTGCCATGGGCTCCCTACGTGGCGTTGGGCGACGCGATAGTGAGCTACATGGACCTGTTCCTGCCGCTTGCGCCTCTAGGCGTGCGCAATGCTCTCATCGTCGTCACCTGTGCTGGCTGCACTCTTCTCATGCTGATATCCCTGCCTGTCTACCTCTATGGTCACGCTTGGGCAGTCATCGCCTTGGCCAGCGTTTTCGCCGTGGCACTCGCCGGCCTCCTCGCCTTCTGCGTCTGGCTTCGCCGCACTTACCGAGCTCATGATTGTCTACCTGCTTAATTGTCCTATATACGTAGTTCGCTATGTTCAAATCTTGCTCTCGCGGCTGGAACCATGCATTTTTTTTATATGCTAGCTAGCTAGCTAATAAGTTTTTTATATGTGCACGTGTATTTATTTTCTATTTCATTTGTCGATGTCAAGTTTCTTTTTTAAATATGGAATTAGTAGTGTCAACGAAATATGCGTCGCAGTCTACCTAGGGGGTACCCTACGGTAGTAGATTGTAGGCGGAGGTGTGGCGACGATGATCAAACGTAACACAGAGAGCGTAGACACGGCGATTTATACAGGTTCAGGTAGGCAAACCGCTGTAATACCCTACGTCCTGTGTTTTGGTGGCTGGATTGATCTTGCGTATTAGGTTACAAGATCTGTAGATGATCTAAGAGAGGTCGTGAGAGAGTTTTTTAGGGGGGTTCCTGCTCGTCTTATATAGCCGGGGAGTAGAGTTACAATTTTCATATCCTAACAGATTGCGATCGGTTCCTTATGGCAAGGGATCCGAGTCTATCTACTAGGGTCTTCCTTGGCGAGCAAGACTTCTTCGGAGTCCTTGGCGAGCACGGCGGGCTGGTCGCGTGCCGCAAGACCTCGCGGGCTGGGTCGTCTCCTGGTCGGCAGGCCCATAAGGTCCCTGGGGATATGCCGAGGTAATATCTCCAACAAGTCCCCGAGCACGTTGCATTCTTCTGGCGAGCCCGCAACGTCATCCTGAGAGGTGTTCAGCTGGTCGCCATCTTGCGAAGTGGTCGTCGTAGAGTCCCGACCAGCGTGGTTGGCCAGGGTGCTACTCGGAGAAGTCTCCCGACCAGGTCGATCTGGTCGAGAACGTCGTAGCTTGGTGTGCGAGCTGGTCGCCTCGCTGGATGCTGCTGTTGGTTGTTGGAGAATGTGACGTGCTGAAGAAGAAAAAACTTTTGAACGGTCCTTCCCTAGTGAAGTGTACCCACTTAGGCTCTGCAAAAACAACACTTAAAAAACAGTAGAGCTTCGTCGAGGATAAAACCAGTACATTCACCGCAAGGTGAAGTGTACCCACTTAGTCCCCGAGCATGGTAGCAGGTGAAGTATGCACGTAGTACCATGCTTTATAAAATGGTGCATAGGGTAAGTAAATGAACGTTGAAGCATGAGTTTTGTAAAAAACGACTGCAAATACCCGTAATCCCCGAACCTGATATAAGAAACTGGAAGTTTCTTGTATCAGGATCAAGTATGTAGAGAATAAAAAATCAAAATACTAGTTTAATAATAAACAACTGCGAATACCCGTAGTCCTCGAGTCTGATGGAAGGAGCTTGGAGAGATTCTTGCATCGGGGTCATTTAGTTTTTATTCGCAGTTCTCGGGCGTTGTCCTTATGGGAACCGTTCTATGGTGCCCTGGCCGTAGTCCCCGAGCCCTGCTCGGTGTGAAGCTGGACGAAGTACCCGAGCCTGGTCAGGAATGCGACTAGGGCTCGAGTCGTGTTTGTTGTCGATGGAGTCCCCGAGCATGTTTGTGTCGCCCGCTCTGTGAATCTTGTCGACCAGATTACTGTAGTCACCTATTGTTGCTGCGCAAAAAATAACAAAGATGCGCGTCCAGTCCCCGGGACTGTAACGTTGGTGAAATTGCAAAGAAAAGTTATTAGCCATAGATCATGAAACGAGAGCTAAATGGAAGTAAATATGTCGTGTTTTATCTGCTCGATTATCGGCCCGTTTTTGAGGCGCAAAAGGTAGGAGGCGTGGCGGTTCCATATTTGATCGTTGCGGTTTCCTAAAAACCCTTGAAGTCGAAGCGTCGCGCCGCTTGGTATAAAAGGCTATTTCGATGGTTGACGGAACGGGAAGGGTCGCGTTTCTTTGCCTTAGTTTGATTAGGATTCGAATAGCCGGCGGTCCGGTGTCATATATTCTTGGTGATTCGAGGGGGTTCCAATCCGTCTTATTCAACAATCTTCACGCTTGTCGCCAGCAAAGTTTGGGCGGAGGTTAGGAGAGTTCGTCGGCGCTAGGGTTTGGTCGGTGGAGATGGATGGTGATGGCCGCCTTGCGATGGGTTTCGCCGCCTTGCTGGCTTTGCCGGAGGATTTGGTCTTCCGGATTCTTCTTCGTGTGATCGACGACGGCGACAATGTGCGTGAGTATGTGAAGATTCACCAATCTGCCGTCTCTTCTGCCGGTTTTGCGACGACGCTTTGACGATTCGAATCGTGTCTCTTCGGCGTGTTCAGGACTTTTGCCGGCCCTACTACCCTTTCCTGGAGACTGCCTTCGAGCAACGCTTCCTCAATGTCGACCACCAGGAGGCCTTTTTCTTTCGTGGCCTAGAGCGGTCGATGGTGTTCGGGCGGGACCCTGTTGGGCAGGATCTTATTGGTAGGGCGGTGGCTGCTGGAGATGATGTTGCAATGTATTTTAGGGTCATGATGTTGTATTATACCGATTCGTCAAATCCGTAGGCGCTTGCTATTCTTGATTGTGTCGGTGGAGGTGCCCTTCCGAATGGTCGTTTTTGTGATCGAATCTTGCATCGTCTTCGGGAGCGTTCTCGTGACGATATGCACAGGATCTGGCGGCGGCGGTGGATTCGTGCTCCTGAGGATGTGCCGGATTTAGTCGTCGTCGTCGGTCCTCATCTGTGTACCTGGAATGAATGTCGCTGTTATGGTGGTGATATGTTTGGGGTCATTATGTACTGTAGCCTGCAATGTCAAATTCGTCATGAATTTGATCTCTGGACTAGGAACATTAGTGAGGTGGTCGCTTATCGCATCAGTAGGATGAAGTTGTAATCGCTAGAGTAACTTGTCTTTAGGTGTGGTCTCTTCTATCTCGAAGTCTCGACGTTATTGTCATGTTCTATTTTGCTGCGGAACAACGATAATTTATATCTCGGATACAAGTATTCGGACGTATAAGTGAAAAACTACAAAGTTGTAATATATCCGGGGTGGTGAGCTTTTGATTCACTTGTATGTCTTGTCGTGCCTGCTAAGTCGTGAGCTGTAGTGATGAAACGTCCGGTCTTGGGTTTCAAATGGTCCAGATCATAGGGCTAGCGTCACTTCATGCGTAGGATACATAAGGACTCCCAAGGAGACACGCTGCTGGCAATCCGCGGCGCAGAGGGCGAACAGCTCATGCACGCTTAGGATGATACCAGAGATAGGGCCTTTTTCCGAGAGGCTCGATCGTGGCGTGACTAGGGCCTGTGGAGACCGTTCCTGTAGACGCCGGGCGAAAAGCCATGTTGTTTGTAGAGTCGTCGACCGTACCGTGGTCGTGTACAGATTCTGGGCACATAGCCTCCTGACTCCCGACCCAAATGATACCGCCTGGTTGCTGGGGAAATATCATTTGGGAGGTCTGTCAACGTGGTCGTAGTGCTTAGGGTAGCTACTTCTATTCGCTATGACCCATTGACAGACCAGCTTCGGGAGCTTTCTGGTTATGGCCAGGCTGTTTGGAGAAACGCCCTGTTGCGTTTTGGCGAGGTCGTCGAACACTGTGGGAGTGTTTTGGAGATGTCGTCGACCGTTAGTAGCCGCATTGTCGTGGTCGCCGAATGTTGTTGATGTTTTCATGATGATGGTAATACGTCGTGGGTGTCTTTGGAGTGGTCGCTTTATGCCGTGAGCGTGCTGCGAAGATTGTCGTACGCCGTGAGAGTTTCGTGGAGATCATCATACGTCGTGAGCGTTTTGTTCACATAGCAGGTTCGGTTAGATGAGATACAAGAGAACAAAGCACCTTTATTCATTGTTTGGAGGAAAAACAGTACAAACTTTATTGAACTATGCTTATATTAAGGCATCTTCTTGCATTACTCGGGGTTGGCGACCTCTATACTTGTTCGCTGGCGGGGTTGGAAGTGGTCGCTGCTTGTTCTGCTTCCTTCTGTTTTTTCGCGGCCGGGCTCTCACTGTCTTCGGAGTTGTACGTGTCCAGGACACAGGGTTTCTCGACGGCGTTTATCGTTTGTTGTTCGCACTCGTATGCGATCTTGAGATTGGTACGGAGGCTGAGGATGCCTTGCTGCGTCGGGATCTTGAGCACCATATAGGTGTAGTGCGGGACCGCCATAAGCTTGGCGAGTGCTGGTCGACCAAGTATCGCGTGGTAGGCCGTTTCGAAGTTGGCGATGATGAAGGTGATGTGTTCCACCCTGAAGTGGTCTTGATTGCCAAACTGTACAGGGAGGGTGATCCGGCCTACCAGTGTTGACGCCTTATTTGGGATGATCCCCCAAAAGGAGAAGTTCGCGGGCATGAGGTCCTTCTTGGAGTATTCGAGTTGGCGGAAGGCATCGGCGAATATAATGTTGAGGGCACTGCCGCCGTTGACCAGTACCTTTCTGAAGCGGCACGTGGCGATGGTTGGATCAACGATGAGCGGGAAACGGCCAGGGTATCTGTAATCTGTCCACTCGTCTTCTCCGGAGAATCTAGTGGGCTGTTCTGACCAGTCTAAATTGCGGGTGTTGTTCGAACCCTCGCCTGTTGCTCCTACCGAGTAGACATCCTTGCGTACCTGACGATGTCTGCTTTCTCCTTCAACCACCACGACGCCTCTGAAGATGGAGTACGTCATTGATGGTGGGCGAAACTCCGGTGCTGGTGATTCTTGGTCTCTTCCTTTGTCATGGTCGTCCTTCTTTGCTCTCTTGTCGCTTCTTCCCTTTACCGCCGACTCAAGGAGATCACAGACGCGCATGGAGTGCTTGGCGTTCTTGTGTATGGGGCATGGGCCGTCAAGAATCTTATCATAGCTGGCATCGTAGTTCTTCTTTGGTCAGGCACTCGTATTGGCGACTTAACGATCGTCTCGCATGTAGTCGTACCTCTGCGGGTAACGCTCGGAGTTGCCCGGTCGGTAGTCCCGGTGATCACTGGCCCTTCCATCGCTACGGTAGTCTGACCGGCGGTCCCTATCCCTTTCGTGCTCCAGGGAGCGGGAGTAGCATCGCTTGTTCTCCCTGCTTCGTGCGGCGTCGTCTTGGTTGGCGTAAGGATTCGCAATCGCCATAAGCTCTTCTATGGTTGTTACGTTCTTCCGTGCCAACATGTTTCTGAGCTCGTCGGCCCACAGACCGTTGGAGAAGATGGCGACGGCCTCTGGGTCGGAGATTTCTGTGATGCTTAAGCGTTTATCGGAGAAACGCCTGATGTACTCGCGGAGACTCTCGTTGCTCCTCTGGCGGACGCTTTCCAAGTCATAATGTGTCCCCGGCTGGACACACGTGGCTTTGTACGTCTTGATGAAGATTTCCTTGAGCTATTCCCAGCTATCAATTGTGCCTTCGGGGATCTTCCGGAGCCAACTGTTGGTTGAGGTCGACAACATCACCGGGAGGTAGTTGGCCATGACATCTTGGTTTCCTCCCGAGGCGTATACGGCAATCTCGTAGGTGGACGCCCATTGTTCTGGGTTTACCTTGCCATCGTACTTGTCCATCGACGTAACTCTGAAATTCAGGGGCCACCGGACGGCACGCAGGCGAGGGGAGAGAGGGCGCAAATTTCCAACAGGTGGCGGTGTTAGGTCGCGTCGATGATTATCATCATGCCGCGGGGATCTGCGTCGGTACTCCCTCGGAGGGCTTCGTCACGCCGGCTCTGGTGTTCGTTCACGCCGCGGGTTGCCGTGCACTTCGCCGCCGCGTGGTGGAGATCTTCGCCTGTATTCCCGCGGAGGGCTTCGGCGTGCCTATTCCGGTGTTCGCTCGCGCCGAGGGATGTCGTGGGCTTCACCGTCATGTGGTGGAGATCTGCGCCTATACTCCCGTAGAGGGCTTCGGCGTGCCTGCTCCGGTGTTCGCTCCGCCGAGGGTTGTCGCGGGCCTCACCGTCACGTGGTAGAGATCTTCGCCTATACTCCCGCGGAGGGCTTCTGGAGTGGTTTCTGCTGTGAGACTGGTCGGAGAATTTGGTCGGGCGAGCCGCTTTGCTTACCTGAACCACTGCTGCCATGAGATGGGCTCCTATCTTCTCGACCTCTGGCGTGGCTGGGAGTTTGGACAACTCACAGGTTGCTACGGCCAGGTTGGCGCTCGGAGTTGGGTATACCGGAACATTACCTATCTGGTCGAACTCGTGCTAGAGGTTGCGTCCTGGCATGCGACCTCCATTTCTCTGGTCCCGCTCGCGCTGTTCACGTGCAAGTCGTTCGTGTTCGCGGCGCTCCTCGTCTCGCTTCTCTTGCTCGATGCGCTCCCGTTCGCGTCGTTGTGCACGCTCGATGTTGCACTGCTCTCTTGCGGTACGATCGGCCTCCGTCTCGTTGTCGCGGGGGGCGCTGTCGGCGGAGACTTGAAAAGTCATCCCCTCGAAGCCTGGGGGGAACTCTGGGAAGTCGCTGGTCGATCCGGAGGAGTTGGGTGTTTCAGGCCTCGTGGTGGCGACCGAGCCTGAAGAGACCGTGCCACCGAGGGACACTGCCTGGTCAGAGTCACTGGGGATCGGCGAGATGATGACGGTGTTCACGACAGGCGCCGCAAGGATCTGATCGGAGATGGGTCAGAACACCAGGTTGCCATATCCGCGAGGCCTGGTCGTTGTCGTCGCTTTTGCTGGGGCCCGATGACGACATGGCCGGCGACCGTGGTGGCCGGGCAGTCGGCGTCGCGCCGCCTGGACGAGATCGATGCGGTCGATGATGCCGGCGTTGGTGCGATCGATGGCGTCGACCAAGTCGTCGATGTTGATGCCCTTACGCGGGTGATACTTTGGCATGGCAAAACGGCGTGGAGATGGCGGCGCGTTCGCCCCGCATGGCGCGGATCCGACAGTCCAGGACATAGATCCGATCTGGATCACGGTGTCGGGCGCCGGAAGGACCATCGAATCCGGGAAAGTAACCGCTTGACGAGCCATGAAGTCAATGCACACACCCCCTACCTGGCGCGCCAACTGTCGACGAAATATGCGTCGCGGTCTACCTAGGGGTACCCTACGATAGTATATTGTAGGCGGAGGTGTGGCGACGGCGATCAAGCGTAACACAGAGAGCGTAGACACGACGATTTATACAGGTTCAGGTCGGCAAATCGCCGTAATACCCTACGTCCTGTGTTTTGGTGGCTGGATTGATCTTGCGTATTAGGTTACAAGATCTGTAGATGTTTTGAGAGAGGTCGTGAGAGAGTTTTTTAGGGGGGTCCCTGCTCGCCTTATATAACCGGAGAGCAGGGTTACAATTTCCATATCCTAACAGATTGCGATCGGTTCCTTATGGCAAGAGATCCGAGTCTATCTACTAGGATCTTCCTTGACGAGCAAAACTTCTTCGGAGTCCTTGGCGAGCACGGCGGGCTGGTCGCGTGCCGCAAGGCCACGCGGGCTGGGCCGTCTCCTGGTCGGCAGACCCATAAGGTCCCTGGGGATATGCCGAGGTAATATCCCCAACAAGTAGACAATTAGTACTCCCTCCGTTCTAAATTATAATCCATAACTTTTTTTATCCTAAGTTTGATCACTCGTCTAGGTCAAAGAAATTGTGCAAAAATGGTAAAATTAAGTCATTCTTTAAAAACTTTTATTAATAAAACAAGCCACAACAAAACAAGTAATATTTTTACACAAATTTTATGACTTGATTGAATAACTTTTGTTAATAAAGTAATAAGCCATAACAAAAGAAGTGATATTTTACACAGATTTTTAACAAGATGAGTAGTCAAACTTGAGGTTAAAGTCATACGGGTTATCATTTGAAATGGACCTAGTATCTACTAATTCCATGTTAATATAGATGTTTCTTTTTTTAAAAAATATCCATATGGAATTAGGACCAAGGTTTTTGCACACACAAACCTATTCGAGTTTCCAATTGTGTCATGCAGTTCAACGCTCTAACCGATTGCACCGTGAGAAGCTTGGTCGCTCTGCACATTCATAAATTGAGCTTTTAGCTAATCTATATGAGTGTCATCATTCGAGTTCCTACTTTCATAACACGAAGGTTGTCATACATGCCTTCCCTGATGAGGTGGCCAAAGGAGGATTCATCCCCGGGCCATGCATATTCTTCACTATATTAACGTTGTCGGTGGCATCCTGACCTTTCGAAGCCCGTTGAGAGAGCTCCAGCTCTAGCTTTTCCGAAGAGAATCGCTCTCACCTAGTCAAACGTCTAAAACGCTAACTGATTTAGATGGAGATCAGCAGAGAATCACTTCTCCATTTATACTATGAGGTGGGAGGTTAAAAAACCATGCTTCACCCTGCTCCCTATTAAATTCTGGTGAGGATCAAAAGAGAATCAATTCTCATCAACTCTCCACCCCCGCTCCCTCGTAGAAATCCAAAGGAATCACTCAATCAAATAATCAAGGAGCAGAGCGAATGGAGCTCTGTCCAAACGGGGGCGAAGGGTCACTCGCGAGATCTGATCTTCTCTGCCGGCACCCAATACGGGCCTCCGATAACTGGGCTAGCAAGCGAAGCGAGGCCCATCGTAGATATAAGGAAAGTTTTATATTTATTTGAGATATTATCTCCTACTATGTAAATGTTGTACCTTAGTATTGCCAACTGTAAATATGAGTATAACTAGCTATGTATGTATGTGATTAATAATCATGAGCTCCACGATCGATAGGTGCGGTTCAGCCAGAGCCACAAGGCGAGGAGACCGGCGAGTAGGACAGCGAGGACGAAGACCAATGGGATACATGCCGAAGCATGACGACCGTAGGCGTAGACAGGGAGGGCCACCACCATCAGAAGGATGCCGCCGGCACATGTGATGACGAAAACAGCATCGCGCGCAGCGACGGGCGCGAGCGGCAGGGACAGGTCCATGTAGCTGATCATCGCCACGCCCAGCATCATGTACGGAGTCCACGCCACGACGGCCAGCAGACGCCAGGGGCTGCTCGCTACGGACACGGTGTCCAGCCTATAGAAGGCGTAGGTAAGAACCAAGGCCCCAGCGAACAAGAACAGTTGCATCAGGACTGCTCGTGCCCAAAGATATCCACGGGACAGGTCCGAGTTCGCCTCCCCGATCGTCGTCGAAGATGACGACCAACACGCCATGATGATTTGCTAGCTATACGTCGTCCCTTTTGCAGCTTCACAGCCTCCTAGTACACGTTTTGCAATCGTCGTGTACCTATATATAATCTAGTTGCAATTCTATACTATTTCGTATACCTATATAATATAATACTCCTTCTATACTAAATTACTAAATTATTACAGGACGTTATTGGCAGTATTCAAAATTTCTCTATTAGAAAGGAGGAGTTTTCAGATAAGGAGAATAGGTATATATATAGAATTGAAAGAGGCGTGCTTATAGCTTTGATTGAATGTATGCATAATACGTACGTACGTTTTTAATATGGAAGTAAATGCATGTAAATACCATATATGCACCTTGCTAATCTAGCTCTTCTCTGTTTTTTCCTAAAATAAATAAAAAAATACATATGCACCTACTCGAAAAGGTATACAATATAATGCAACTATATATATATATATATATATATATAAGTCCGTATGTATGTATATGTATGTATATATATGTATATACTCATGAATAAATCCTTGCATCTCCAAGAGTAACATATATATCCTTTCCACATCTACGTTGTTTGAAAAAAAAAACTCATCTCGAAGTGTATCCCATATCCCTTTCTCATCTTTTGGCTATTGCAAAACGGCGAGGACTAGAAGAATTAAGCTGCTGCAGGGTACCGTGCCCGGCCATCATCTACCATGTTCTCGTCATCGACGACGGTCGGGGAGGCGATAGCGGAGGCTGGGCGACCGCGTGGATGTCTGTGGGCACGGGCAGTCTCGCTGCCATTGTTGGTCTTCGCCGTGGCCATGGGTATGCCGCTCTACGTCGTCTACAGGGCCGACACCGTCCATAGCTAGCCAGCGACCCCTGGCGTCTCCTGGTGCTCTTGCCGTGGGCTCCCTACCTGGAGCTGGGCGATGCGATGGTGAGCTACATAGACCTGTTCCTGCCGCTTGCGCCCCTCGGCCTACGCAACGCTCTCGTCGTCGTCACCGGTGTCGGCTTCTTTGTTCTTCTAGTGATGGCCATGGTTTGTCTTCCTCTATGGTCATGTTTTGGCAGTTATCGCCTTGGCCTGCGTCTTCGCCGTGGCACTCGCCGGCCTCCTCGCCTTCTGGCTCTGGCTTCACCGCACATACCGTGCCCATCACTGCCTACCTGCTTGCATAGTTGTATGATGGGTGCAATGCATTTTACTCTAAATAGGAGTATATTATTATCAAAAGAAAGTTCAACAGATGACTATGAGTAAAATATACTCTCTCCATTTCAAATTATAAGGCATTGTAAGAATCTTTGCAGAGTTAAAACATCTCAAATTTAACCAAAATTATAGAAAATAATTATAAAGATTTTTTTCATCAAATAAGTATATTATAAAAATATATTGATGAATAATCTAACGATACTTAGTTGACATCGTAAATGTAATTATCTTATTATATAAATTTAGTCAAATTTGAAATGTCTTGACTCTTCAAGATTTATGAAATGTCTTATAATTTAGGATAGATAGAGTAAAAAATAGTATTTCATTTTGGGACTGCTTCCACTTTGTTGGAATAATATCTCTAATAATAGAGGTAGTTATTAGGCAAGGAGAATAAATAAGAGTGAAAAAATTAAGAAAAGAGTGTGCTTTAATTTGTTTGTTTGAATATATATGCATATATGTGTACCATATATGTTTTTAATATGGAAGCACTTTTTTGTTCACATGAAAAGTAAATAAATACCATATATATATGTACCTAGCTAATCTGGCTATTCTCTTTTTTGTTTCTGTTTTTTTCTATCTAAAAAACAATATACACAATACATACATAGATAGTTATACTCAATCAGGCCAACGCGACGCATAGAGTTAGTTTAAACACACGCATAGAGTTGGGCAATGCTAAGGCCCTGTTTAGTTCCATCAAAAATAAAAAATTCTAACTATTTTGGATTCCAAAATTCAGAATGCAAAATATTTCAGTGGATTATTTAGTTTCAATTAAAGTTTGGCTTATTTTGGATTCCAATGATGGGGATTGTAAGGGTGGCACACAAACCAATATAAAAGTTTGGCTTATTTTGACCTCTTGAGTCCAAAATTTAAAATGAAGAATATACCACTTTTTGCTAAAATTTGTGGGTAGTATTTAGTTCCATTTTTGTAAAATAAAAAGAGCCAAAACCTATTTCTTTATGGATTTTATGGGGAACTAAACAGGGGCCTCATATACAATTTTTTTTGACATAACCTCAGATACAATATTTATATACTAGGAGATAATATCTTGAATAAATATAAAAGTTTTCTTATGTTTGCGCTAGGCCTCGCTTGGCCCGCTAGCTAGCTCGCTTATCGAAGGCCCATAAGGCCCATGCAACTTCTCTATTGGCCTGTAGAGAAGGTCTAGCTCTCGCGAGTGACTTTATGCTTCGGAAGGTCAGGATCAGGATGCCAGTGACCATAGTGAAGAATTTGCATGGCGCGGGATGAGTCCCTGTGGCCATATAGCTTCACATTGGTGGAGGTCGTCTATGAAAGTAGGAGCTCGAAAGGTGACGCTTATAGATTAGATAAAAGCTTTAGGGCATGTTTGGAACGCAGGATTTTCATAGAAATTGCGCAAAATTTTATAGGAAAAATGTAGAAACGGGGAAAAATTCCTGCGTTCTAAACAGAATCTTGTTCTCAACGGATGAATTAAAAACACAGGAAAGGAAAAAAAATACAAAAATAGGATGAAGGTGAGATGACAAAATAGAGGATAGGAAAAACGCAGAAAATATATAGAAGGTGGTGTTTGGAACACAGGAATAGAAATTACATGAATCTTTGTTAGGAAAAAGAAAAAAAAATAGTAACGTGTAACTTCACTTGCATTAGCTAACATTTAGCTGAAATGTTTAGGTCACTGACAACCTGACAGCCTGTTGTACGGCTCCTTCTTTCCTGTTTTCTTTACGGGCAGTGCATCGGACATGCGCAAAGGAAAGGAAACCAAGAGATCTAGATGAATTTTTTATTTCCTGTGAAATGAGCATCTAGCTAATGGAAAATGGAGGAAAGGAATCGATACGTACTGTGTTCCAAACGGTAAAGTTAACTTCCTTTCCTTTGTTTTCAAATTCCTACGATTTTCCTTCAAAAATCCTGTGTTCCAAACGCCTTCTTAGGCCCCTTTGGATTGAAGGATTCCTAGAGGAATTCTGTAGGATTCAGTTTTCTTTGGATATTTTCCTATACTCCCCCTTTGGTTCACAGGAATAGTGAAGGAAAACTTCCATAGGATTGCATTCCTACATCTCAATCCCGTAGGAAAATAAACAAGAGCTCGTACCTCTTGGAAAGAATCCTGGCGCGAAAAGAAATGACTCGCGCGCTCTCACGTGGCTCTGCTTAGCGCTGTTTTTCAAGCCTCGACATGCTTCTGTCAGAGGACTTGCTTTCCCACACAGTCCAATGCAACAAGTACAGAGCTTATCAGAAAAAGAACAGAGGGAGAGGGGGCTAGCTGTCGTCTTAGCTGCTTTGAATGCAATGGCCAGCTGTTCAAATTTCACAACTGGTTATAATATTCCTTTGGTTTTCCTATGGTGCTACCAAAGGCCTTCCAATATGCTTTCATGTGTTTTTGAATCCTATAGAATTTAAGGAGCATTGCATGTCAATTCCTATGTTTTTCCTATTCCTATCCTTTTCCTATCCTATGTTCCAAAGTCCCTTAGTTTATGAATCTGTACGACAACATGTTTGGCTGCTTTTTTCTCAAAATGAAGTTTGTACCTATTACTCTGATATATGAATAAAGTGGTACTGATTCTAAAAAAGTTCTATGTACTACGAGATTCTTGGCCCTAATCCCATATAGATATTTTAGAAAATAAACTTCTATATTAACATAGAATTAGTAGGTTTTTTTTAACCAGGAGAACTAGAGCTAACTAGCGAGATTTTGGACTATCCGGAAACATAATTCGAGAAATGGTTTATGCATATCTGTTACTGGTGCAGCAAGATCCAATTGGTAAGAATAAAATATCCTTTCTTTCGTATTTGTATGTTTTTCTCGAAATGGTGAATATAAAAGAGCCCTCTTTATCATTATGTATAAATGGACTATTTTATTTGTATAGATGATATTCTATTTGTATAGATGTGATAGAGGGGTCTATCCAACATTCCAACCCCTTTTGTCCACCCGTTCCCTGCTAAGAAGGTAGAGCAGTTTGGTAGCTCACAAAGTTTATAAGCTTTGAGACTTTTTAAGTCCAAGTTTAATCACTCGTCTTATTTCAAAATATGTGAAAAATAACACTTCTTTTAATGTTGTGGCTTACTTTAACAAAAGTTATTCAAGTCATAAAATCTATGCAAAATATCAACTCTTTTATTGTGACTTACTTTATTAACAAAAGTTCTTTAATGATGACTTAAATTTGACTATTACTCCTTTAGGTTGCTAATATTACTCCTTTAGCTTGTTGCGTGTCACCCTTATGACCTGTCGCGCACCCACCTACCAAATTGTTGAACTTAGATGGAGCAATTAGAGAGATAATTATCTTTGTGCACCCACTCAGCTTCATGCATGATACTAACCAGGAATTTATTGTTGAATGTTGAGTGAGTATATTTAATAGTATACGAATGTGTATATTTCGTGTCATCCTAAATAAATAATCAACCGAGACACTTGATCTAGTTCACTACATCTTCTTTTTATCTTTTCCTTTTATATATCTAAGATACGCACGTTGCTCTATTTGATAGGGAGGCTAATTGGTAGCTAGCTTAAAATTAAATAATATTAGTTTTAGCGAATCCAAATAGAAGGGTTAATGGGTAGTTTATTTCTTTAGCTAAACTTGTTAACCAGCTAGCTAGACAATTTAAACTCATTTGAGCTAATTTTTAGCCCAACTAGTAATTAGCTCTAGTGATCTAAAGATGTTCTTGTCTAACTCTGCCTAGTGTTGTCACTAGAGATTTTAGTTGTTTGCAAACGAAGTTGGATGGATGTTAATCACATAAAAAATGGGCATCGAGCCCTATATTATCACTGGTAGTGAGGGTTAACACAAGTATCAATAACTAGAGTTAACTTGTTTTTTGCAGAAAGACTAGATTTAACTCAATTGCCTAAAATTTCCATGTTCGAAAAAAATACATGACAAGAGGTATTATAGAAGGGGTATCTTCGATCATCCCTATACAATCCTCTTTTTGCGCTTTGCTCTACTATTGCATTCAAATTTGACACCCCGCTTTGCTTGATCGTTTGGTGGCCGATAAATTGGTCGAGATTGTTTTTGGTTCTTTTGTTGTGAGAAAAAAAAACTATTTTGATGACTGATAAACGGCTAATAAGCCAAATAAACGGGACGTATGTATAATTCATAATGAAGAACAATTCGATCATCGTACGGCAAGCATCTTTAAATCCTCCTCCCGGACAAGGTGAGCTTTCGGACCAAAGTGGGTCTTCACGAGTCAAATTTATGTTTACTTCGTCTTATTTGGCTTTGGCTGGCAGCATTTTTCGTAGTTGAATGCCATACACGAAATGACCAAAACAGCCTTGGGCCCGTATGCAACAGAGGATCCGTAAACGGTGCCGTGCACGTGCTTTTTCTCGATCCTACAGAGAGAACTGTGAAAAAAAAAAACGAAAACGAGCGGGGCAGCTCGCGGACCCCAAAACCCTAACCCCGAGGCCCACCTGGCGGCGGCGGCGGTGATGGCGGACGGCGGCGGCGGCGGAGGACCTCCTGCGGCGGCGGCGGCGCTCAAGGACCAGGGAAATGAGCAGTTCAAGGCGGGGAGCTACCTGAAGGCCGCCGCGCTCTACACGCAGGCCATCAAGCTCGACCCCGACAACGCCACCCTCTACAGGTTCCTTCCGCTGCCCCCCACTCCTCTTCCTTCTCGGCCGTGCCGGTGGTAGAAACCCTAGCTGGCGCGTGCGACCGTCCTGCGTTTGGGGGACGCGACGGAGAGCTGCTGCGTGGGTGTGTCAGATACGCGTGGGGTTGGAGTGGGAGACGAAGAACCCGCGCCCCCGCCACGTCCGTGATCACTGATTAGTGGTTGAGTCCTGCGGTTTGAGTGTACAACGGTAGCTGAGATTCCGGGTTTTGTGTGTTTGTGTGTATGTTGGGGGTGGCTCTGTAAGTGAGATTGAGTGTTTGTGGTTGATTTGCCGCGACACAGCGATTGTTGTGAATGTGGTGTGATGATTTGTCGGCTTCTTTCAGTCTGTTAAAAATGCAAATTAAGCCGTTGAAAGTTTCCGTTTATGGTTTGGATGCTATTGGAGATTAGTCGTATGGTTCCTAGTGCTCGAAGATTCTGAATCTAGGCATATTCCTGTAACATTGTAAAATTTTGAATCTGATGATTTGACGTTACTGGGTGATGATGTCCAATGGGTGTCTATGATACTGCAACTCAAAGATCTGGTCATGTAACGACATGTCTGAATGGGCAGTATATGGGATGCCCTTTTGTTGTTCGTACACGGATAAATCCTGTGAGATCTCACGCTATTCCTATGCACCTGACGAGATGCGTTATTTTGGATGCAAATACAATTAATATTTCCTAACAGGGAAGGAAAGAAAAAACACCTTCGGTCCCAAAATAGCTTATGGTTTCCTAGTTCTCGAAGATTCTGAATCTAGGCATATTCCTGTGACATAACATCTTGAATCTGATGATTTGACGTTACTTGTTGATGATGTTCAATGGGTGTCTACAACACTGCAACTCAAAGATCTGGTCATGTAACGACACGTCCGAATGGGCGAGTATCTGGGATGCCCTTTTGTTGTTCGTATACGGATAAATCCTGTGAGATCTCACATTATTCCTATGCACCTGACGAGAGAGGCGTTATTTTGGATGCAAATACAATTAATATTTCCTAACAGGAAAGGAAAGAAAAAACACCTTCGGTCCCAAAATAGCTTAGTCTGTTCTTTTTGTAGAGCTGACATTTATATATGTACCTCCAGAATAAATTGAAAGATGCAACAGAGACTGGAGACTGGACTCTTCTTGTTTGTGATACTATAGTTGTAACACTATCTTGAAAATTCTAAATAAGCATTGAAAGAGTTTTTCCTTTGTATGTCTAGTTCATTTATGATATGGTCTGTGCACAGGACTTGGTATTCTAAATCCAAAACCTTTTACAGCATCCTTTGTGAAATGAAGATTTATACAAATGATTAAAGAACCCACATACAGGGGAACACCGGAACCATAAACCCAATAATAGTATGGGTAGTGAAACTGTAGAAAGTGTTGATCGTCTGTTTTTGAATTAGCATTAGGGGAGCTTTCAGCTGTGTGTTTTATCCAGGAGATGGTAAAAAACAGTTGCAAACTTGAATGGCTTTCTATGTACCTTACTACAACAGCCAGCGACTATCTATATCATACTTCTCTTGTTGACAAGCTCTTAAAATGCTGATTTATGTTTTTTTTTTCATTTAAATACCTGCCAGCAACCGAGCTGCAGCATTCCTGCAGTTGGTTAAGCTTAGCAAAGCACTTGCTGATGCAGAGACAACAGTCAAGCTGAAGCCACAGTGGGAGAAGGTATATAATTTCTCAAGGTGCTCTCTGATTTTGAGTTTTCCACTTACTCAGTTGTCAGTTTCACATACTGTTCTTTGTTGTGATATAGGGTCATTTCAGGAAAGGTTGTGTTTTGGAGGCAATGGAGCGCTATGAAGAGGTGAGACTAAAAAGAAATATCCTTGTTACTTTGACATAGTGAGGGGTTTAATGCGATCTACTCTTTTGTCTGTTTTATAAACTTGGACTAAGTCTTCCATGCCCTAGCAAATCAATAAATGAAATTTAAACATATGGATTGCATTACTTAGTGATGCCCATTGTAAGGGGGGGAAAAATGGATGAACACCTGTCCTATACTTTCCTTCAGTTTGTTACTTTATGCTGTTATATGCAATGTACACACTGTTTCTACACTCACTTCTGTCAATCGGCTACTGGTTCTCGGCTGCTACCAAATAACCTTGACCTGTGTTGGTGCCTAATTTGGGGATTTATTTTGGAACTGAACCACATCCTTCCTTTCTTGCTCCTGGTTTCATCTTCCCAAGTATAATTCTTATATTTCTGGCTAAATTGTTTAAGTGACACTAAATACCCTCTTTCATTCTAGCATCCGAGGCAATATCTATACAAACAATTTCTTTGATGTTTTCCCGCCACTAAATGGAGGTTTATCTGATTTGTTACTTGTCCCCTGGTGTAGGCAATAGCTGCATTTGAGATAGCTTTGCAGCACAATTCACAAAATGCAGAAGTATCAAGAAAAATCAAGAGGCTTTCTCTGTTGGCCAGGGAAAAGAAGCGAGCCCTTGATGTAGAGAACATGCGTTCAAATGTTGACATTGCAAAGAACTTAGAATCACTGAAGACTGAGTTGGTGAGTTTTACTGTTGTGACTTATGAGTACAAGTTTTACTTCTTTTAATGTTCAATGGTACTGTGTATGAAATTGCCGTGACAAGAAGTCAAGAAGCTATGTTTAGCATCCTTCTAGACTACCGTATCTTACTTGGTTGTCTTTCTTCACGGCAATATAGGATTATAGGTAACCCTTTAATCAAGGGGATATTCTTTCTAAAATGTAAGTGCATATTATGCACCTTCTAGATTATATCAGGTTTGTGAAGTCCATTTTATGCAACCGGTTTGAGTGTCGCAGGAATAACCGAGAAATCAGACTGTTTTAGATGAGATATCTTTTGTCATTTGTTTGTTAAATCTCTGACTCTCCGTGTGTTTTTTTTCAGGCAGCAAAGTATGGAGATGCAGAAACAGGGCAGAGTATCTTTTCTTTCATTGTAAATGTGATAGAATCAGCAATAAAGGTTTGGCATGACACAGGAAATGTAGATCCAAGGGTCAATTTTCTTCTCGATGATCAGAAAACTGACACTGAAAAATACGCCCCAGTAGTTAACATTGACAAGGTACTATGCTGCTGCAGAGCACTTCATTTTGCAACTTGACAAAGTTGACATAAACTTCTGTATTGTACAAATAAATGTATACTACTGTTGAAATTTAATGTATATTATATGTTTTTATTCCAATTTTCTATTTGTTGAATTTTATGTTATTTGTTCCATTCCAAATTTCTATATGAACAACCTATATATCAAGAGCTTAATGATTTAATGTTTTTTTCTCCCACTTAGGCATTTGAGTCCCCCAACACTCATGCCGAGTGCTTCACATATTTGCGGCAATATGCGGTGAATTCTTCTGCGAAGGCTGCTTGTATGGTGTCACCTAAGAGCATCATTTCCTACCCACAGGTTCAACTCACCTACTCCCGCTCTTTTTGTTGAACTATGTTTTTCTATAATTAGTTGTTGCTAGCTTTGCACTGTTTGTTGCTTTTCATGACAAGTTGGTGTTGAGCGTTGTCACTTGTCAGTGTTGACATTTTAGATTGTATTGTGTGTGTACCAGATTGAAGAGGAAGAAGGCTAACATGTTGTTTGTATTACACACAGGTCTGGAAAGGGCAAGGGTCCAGAAAGTGGAAGCTTGACCAGAGTGACGGGTTCTTTTTACAATTTGAATCACCAGTTCTGAGGAAGGTATGGTTTGTGCCTAGCACAAAAGAGAAGGGCCGAACATTGTGCAGGTAACTCTCTCTGCATTACTTTCCTAATAACTTGACATTTGTAAAGTAGTAAATACAGAATCAGTCTCAACTTCCAAAATCGGTGTCAATGGTTAAAATGTTGCTGGAAGTCTGAAGAATCCAGTCCATAGCTGTCTATGCTGCTGCTCACCTTGATGCTATGTTCAGACGATCATGCTTACTCTGAGCCTGTAATTGTCAAATGGAAAACAGAAATGACAAACCTGGCAGGCATCCTTGAGCCAGCAACCAACCAACCATCCCCACCTTTGCTGAGATGTGTACCAGCTGTTTGCGTTATCCGTTGTCCTGTGACACAGATCCGCGGCTTTCTCTGACTTATAGATGCACCATCCGTAGCACCGCTCTGTACTTTACAGTTTACACGGCCCCTTCATCATCCACGCATTCTGGTTTGCTTTCCTAACCTGTTGGATAGGATAGGCAGCCGTGCCCCCATCAAAATCTTGGCTCTTCTTTATGGTAGTCACAAGAGTTAGGACAGTGGATGTACCTGACTGCTGTACAATGTCTTTATTGCTCGTGTGTGTGCAGGAGCCCTGAGGCATTGGACATCGGCATCCATGAAGTCCTCCCACGAATATTCAAGGAAGCAGCAGCTTAATCTTAATCTTAAGCTTAAGCTTAAGAGATGAGGGAGCAAATGAAGAATCGTCGATTGATGGATGGTTGGAATTTTCTGATGGATCGTGCACAGCCTTTGCTGGATGAACGTTGTCGCCCTGGTTTTCTGTCTGAAAATGGCCGGCTGTGTTTTCTGTCTGAACGTGGTCAGCAGGCAGGAAGAGTGTTGCCCCGTCATTGTGTAACGAGTGGGATCTGTGTGTGAGGGCTTCCTCTGCCTGCGCCTGAAATTTTGCTGCTCTGTTGTTTTGCTCTGTGTGATGCAGTGAGCGTGTTGTATTTCGAGTGACCGAGCCCTTGGTTGGTGGGGATATTTTCTTTTTTATTTTTTAAAATTAAAAAAAGAACTGTTTACTGAAGTGGGGGATGAATCCGGTCACAAGTATGTTGTGTGTGTGTTAATTAAGATTATTTGTTGTGCTCTGAGTGATGAAAGTCACCGAAATTTTCTGGACAATTAGTGGGCATATATAAGAGAAGATCAGAAGACCTTTGTATACATGGTGATGCCCTGTGTGCTAGTAGTCTCTACAGTACAGTACATGGTAATGGTACTGTAGGAGACACTCTTGGCTGGCTTGTACTCGTACGAGAAAAGGCGCTGTTGATGTCCGCGGCCTGTGGGAGTGGCAAGTACATGAGCGGACGATTGTGATAATATTTATGTCTCTAAATAATTTTATTATGAAAATATATTCTATGACTAATCAATTGATACTAGTTTCATAATTATGAATTTTAGTATTTTTTATATAAATTTAATTAAAGTTTAAACTGTTTGACTTCTCGAATAATTTCTTGAAAAATGAGAATTGCATTTTTGTAGAGACGTAGTGAGTATATTCCTAGTTGGTGGATGTAGATTAGGTGATGAACAGTAACAGCAGTCCATGATGGAAACACACACGTTAGTAGTACGTGAGTAGTAGTAGCAGTAGTAGGTTACTGGTTAGGAAAAAGTCTACAAACCCCTGAACTATTGAGACGTGTCTAACCTAGGCCTCTAACTATAAAATCGGATAACCAACACCCTAAACTTTTACACAGTCAACTAACCCCCGAGCGGTTTCGCTGACGTGGAGTCCAGCGTGTGAGCGGTTTGGACACGTGGCGATGGGATGGCGTGACTGGTGGGCCCTATAAAATCGGATAACCAACACCCTAAACTTTTACACAGTCAACTAACCCCCGAGCGGTTTCGCTGACGTGGAGTCCAGCGTGTGAGCGGTTTGGACACGTGGCGATGGGATGGCGTGACTGGTGGGCCCCACCTGTCAGGCGCACTACTGTCAAATACTCCGTCTCTCCCCTGTTTTCTCCGTCTCCGTCCCTCCGCCCGCCGATGCCGAGCCGGGGCTGCGTCTCCTTTTGCAAGAAGTCTCCAGGGCCGGAGGAGAACGAGCGCCTCGTCTTCCCCGTCTCCGACCCCGACGACCCCCCCTACCGGCTACCGCGCCATCGACGTAGGCGTCTACAACGACCGCGGCGCCGCGTCCTGTGCCGGCAGCGGCGGCGGAGGCGGTAACCAGCACGGCCGGAACTTCCTCGGCAAGGTGTGCGTCCCGGCCGCCGGCGTGCCCGCTACCGGCGAGGAGGCCGTGCCTCAGCTCTTCACCCACGAGAAGCGCAGCCTCTTCTCCCACATCTGCGGCGATATCACCCTCAAGATTTACCGCGTCAACTCCGGCGACGTCGTCGTCAAGTCCAAGCAGGAGAAGCCGGCGCGCAGCGCCACGCCGCCGAGTCCAGCATCCGGACGGCCCGCCCCGCGCGTGCCTCGGCGTCCAGGAGCCCCGCCAGCGTCTCCGACCCCGCGGCCGCCATGCGGCGCACGTCCTTGCGACGTCCGGGCAAGACGCGATCCCGCCGGCGGATCAATCCGGCAAGCCAGCGCGCGCGCGTCCTGACAGGTGGGGCCCACTGGTCAGCGACCCAGACCGAGACAGCCCTTTGCCAGCGTGTAATACCGCTCATACGCTGAATGCTACGTCAGCGAAACCGCTCTCCCAAATCGTCTCAGGGGGTTAGTTGACTGGTTTGCGAAAGTTTAGGGTGTTGGTTTCCCGATTTTGTAATTGGAGGAGTTAGAGAATTAGGTTAGACACGCCTCAATAGTATAGTTCAGAGGGTACGTAGACTTTTTTCTTACTGGTTAGTTGTTGATGCAGCGACCCGTCGTCCGTGCGTGCGTGCGTGCATGACCTGCAGCCTAGCGTCCCGTCCGTCCGTGATATCCTCCTAGCTAGGAACTACAGTACAGTAGGATCGTAGGCAGCTAGCTAGGCAGGGCAGGCAACAGGTCTCCATCGGTTCAGTTGAGTTGCGTTGCACTGTACTGCATGCTCGATCGCCACCATGCATCATCATGTACTTGTACTAGGCCGAAAACGATGCAAGGTGCAGCGGCGCCGGGCGGGGGCGGTTCATTGGCGTCGCCGTCGCCGTCGTCGGGCGTTGGATGCCATGGTTCGTTCCGGCTGGCGCGTCGTCCGGCGCCGGCAGCGGGGGCGGGGAGCACGTGAAGGCGCGGCGGCGACGGGACTGGGACTGGGCCGGACTACTAGTGTGCTGCGATGGCGTGGACGACGTGGATGGATGGCCTGACGCCGGCCATTAATGGCGCGGGGCAGATGGATCATGGATGGTCGAGCTGAGATACTGTGTATATATTTATACTACTGAGTTCGTATTTACAGCGTCCGTCCGTCGTGCGTGCCTAGCTGCTGGCTGCTGTTGCTTGCACTGCATTGCATTGGTTGGATGTCTGGGTCGTACGTCTGCTAGCTGAGTGCGATCCATGCATGGATGCTGCTGCAGCTGTGCCCAGGCCGGAAATGCAATGCATGGGATCGGAGGAGGAGGAAGCGAGGAGCTTTCGCCGCAGTAATGGCGGAGATGGCTCGTTCCTGGCCGGCTCTGCTTGCTAGCTGCTGGGTCAACCTGCCATTGTGCATCTGGTAGCGGTACGCAGCAGGGATCTGCGTACACGACATGACAAGATATAATACTCCCTCCATTCTGAATTGTAAGTTATTCTAAAAATTTTGGAGAGTCAGAGCATTTTAAATTTAACCAAATATTATACAGAGAAACATAAATATTTATAACATTAAATAGGTATAGTATGAAAATATAACTAATAAAAAAAATTTAATGATACTTAATTGATATTAAATATGTTATTATTATATTATATAAATTTAGTCAAATTTTATAAACTTTGACTTTTCAAGATTCTTGGAATGACTTAGAGTCTGGGGATGGAGGGAGTATTTAGATCGAGCATGCCACGAGATCGCTAAGCTCCGTCCGAAGCAAAGCAAAGCAACCAATGCAATGCAGCAACAAGCTAGTACGTACATACTGTAACCAGCGGCATGCATTTGCATGCATGCACACGGATATGGAGCCAGTTAGCTGCTGCTCGATCGTAGTCGTAGTACTGCAGTCTGCAGTACGCCAGTACGTACGCACGTGGCGGCTTTGCCAAGCCAAACCAACGAGGCAACGACCAGCAGCATGCACCGCCCACCGCCCGGCCCATGATGCATGCACGAGACGAGACACGGATTACATTAGGTCATTAACACGCGTGCTTTGCATTGACTTCCACGGGACGCCCGACGACGGTGCATATGGCCGCGCCGAGCATCATTGTCACCTTTTATGTATGTACAACGACACTTACAGTGCCCAAGAACAAGAAGAATGGTCGTCTTTTCGTTATTAACACCTTTAACACTCCAAAGTAACGGAAGTGTCAAATAGGAAAGCAGAAGTTTTTCTAAGTTTCAAGTGATCACCTGCTGTCGGCATTCCTGTTGCTCTCATGTGTATGGGGCGGTAGTGGCATTTTCACCTAGCTAGGCCCGCAAGCAAAAGAGTCTAGCAGTGAAGCTGGTTTTGTTTGGCTCCTCTCTCCGCTTGCCGCTCTAGCTGGAGAGCAGCAAAATCGGGCTTCACGTGTGAAGTGGCAAGCTTGCCTCGTCCATAAATAGCTAGCTTAATTAATTTAGAAGTTGCTCAAAAGTCGACAAACAAGCTCTTATATGTTAGACTTAGAGGAACTCTTGTTGTGCCATGTTAGTGCCAAAACACAAGTATCTCTTATACTAAAGTCAGAAGAAGTAGAGTCCGTTTATATAAACTCAGTAACTAAAACTTACTCCCCCCATCCTAAATTGTAAGTCATTCCAACAACTTTGGAGAGTCAAAGTTTGTAAAATTTGTTATATAATATGATAATAACATATTTGATACCAACTAAGTATCATTAGATTCTTTATTAGTTATATTTCCATACTATACCTATTTAATATCATAAATCTTCATGTTTCTCTCTTTGATCAAATTTAAAATGTTTTGATTCTCTAAGATTCTTGAAATGACTTATAATTTGAAATGGAGGAAGTACTACCGAGTGGTTTCTGTAATAACAAAGATATGTAAAACAAACAAAAAGATGGATGGAAAAAGCTACTACTTACTCTAGCTACTAATCATCGAGCTCGATCGATCTCTCACTTAGCTTGTTGACATCTTTTACTGTGTGTGGCTACAACCTTATACTGTACGTACTATTAGGATCGAGGGATGGTGGGACCCAGTAGGTGCAAAAGGTGGCGGCACCGTCCTCCGGTACATTCGGGTGGTACGGTAAATTAAACAATAATCCCTGCCGGTGGCATGCATGAACAATTATCCCGTCTGTCGACCAAAGCCAGGGCAAAAGGTAAAAAATGCAGCACCATACAGTAGATGATGCAGTAGCTAGTCGGCCTCCTCCACATCCACAGCCAGCCACAGTCACAGTCAAATCAACTGCACTGCATGCATGCCGGCTTCTCTTCTCTCATCAGAATCACCTGCATCCATGTCTTGTATCCATCATCCATTCTCATTCCATTGACGGTCTTCTTCTTCTTCTTCTTCTTTATTTTACTCGGATTCCGTGAACGCTACAGCACGGTCAAACACACATTTCCAAAGGCAAAAGGGTAAATGTAGATAAATACAGAACAGTAGATAGATAGAGGTAAATAAAAGCCAGAAGAAAGGTGAATATATAAATCCACAAGGACAAGGTCCCTCTTTTGCAGATGCGCCCCTGTATGCCCCAGGTTTTGCGCGGGTAGGCCTGCCTGTTCCTGGTGTGACAGGTGACAACACGGCAATATGATTATCCGGTACACAGACAGATCTCTGGACCATGCATTTCTCTTTATCCTCGGTCCAGACATAACACATACGTACAAGCATGGATTTCTCATGTTTTTTTCTCCCTTATTCTTCTTAAACAAAAAACATCCTTTTTCCATGTTAGTTGTTATTAGACTGTTACTATATATTAATTATCTTGTAAGCTCTGCTGCTACTACTACCTCCTTTCAGAAATGGGTGTAATTCTAGTAGTCAAGACTTTTGAACTTCGGCTGAATTTATAATAAACACTTATATACTATAAAATAGCATATTACAAAAAATACACCTCGTGACAAATCTAAATGTGTATGTTTTTTTTAAAAAACTTAACCAAACCCGAATTAAACACTTATATATGTGCTATAAAAAATTGCATTCTTTTCTGTTAACAAGCATCTTATCATCTTGTAGATAAACTATATCAAACAAAACTTTGTCGATCTCCCACAAGACCTTCGATTTAACAACTAATAAGCTGTTTCCTTGAGTTATTTTCTCCACAGTAACAGAACACTAGCTATATGATTTTTGTATAGAAGTATAGGCAAGCTTTGACGACGAATATTTATACTACAAGGGCTCGTAATTACAAGGGTGCAAATGTAAGATGTACGGACAGTTAAACCCATGCATGAGATGGGAACGAACTTATCCAGCAGCCAGAGCATGCATGCATGCATGGTACAGTGTAGTGTAGTAGATGTAGTAGATCTGAGCATGAGCCACCAGTTGAGTTGACATTTCATTTCCTATACAAGGTTATTTATTGTTTCATGCAAGCTGTGAATTATTGAAGCTAGCTAGGATTGGATCCAACTAATACTAACAACAGTCAGAAAGAGAGCGAGAGAGCAGCAGCAGTAGATGGATGTGTGCATGCATATATATTATACTCTCTCCATTTCAAATTATAAGTCATTCTAAGAATCTTGGAGAATCAAAATTTATAAAGTTTGACTAAAATAATATAATACGATAATAACATATTTGATACCAACTAAGTATTATTAGATTCTTTATTAGTTATATTTTCATACTATACCTATTTGATGTCATAAATCTTTATGTTTCTCTCTATAATTATTAGTCAAACTTAAAATACTTTAACTCTCTAAGATTTTTAGAATGACTTACAATTTAGAATGGAGGGAGTATTATATATATATATATATATATATATATATATATATATATGTATGTATCTTTTGGTATCATGCATGAGATCAGATGCATCCATCGATCTAGTGTGTTGTTTTATTAATAATGGGTGTTTCCGCATTGGATTCCCATGCGATCCGCTGCTGCGATCGATTCCATGTCAGACCCCAGGTCGGTCCCCTGTCGGATTTCGTTTCGTATCGATCATGCACGTACGCACCAGAATGCATTTAGCCCCTTGTCGTCCAATTACTAACTATATATATCTATATAATTTTATCGCAGCATTATTTACCGTAATAGTATATGTTATAGTACTATGATCTCCTAAATTGATATACATTATCGTAACTCTAAATAACTATAAAGTAAATTATTTTATAGTCAGCTACAACAGTTCTATATCTCTCGTTCCATTTTCACCTCTGAATTGTTTCATTATTTTTTTAGCTTTCCCTCACATTCAGATGCTGCGATAAAATTATTTTTATATATGGCCGATATGTCGGTTTATTATTGCAACATTGTTCGAATACATCTTATACATGGACTTCATACCGTGATTGAACACACATGCTATTCTCACTCCTATGAATATGATAGTCAGTTCGGGAAAAAGTGGACAGTAAAGTATTGACTGACTTTTACTCCAAATTCACCACTCTTAGTAATTAAATAGAATATGCCTTATGCTGGAGGGAGTGGATGGACACGGGAAAGACCAAAAGAGTGAAGGAAAAATTGGGGAGATTTTTTTTTGCTCTATTGAATATTAAATATATTTTTTATCTCTCTCACCTTAATTGAGTGGTGACATCTTTAACAAACTAAGTATAGACAGGCACGAAGGCGGTCAAAACAGACGAAAACTCTTCGGACTCTTACCCTAAATCTATCGTGTATCCCCGTGTCAGTCAAACTTTTTAATTTTGACTAACTTAATAGAAAATTATAACAACATCTTTAACTTAAAATGAGCACCATATGAAAATATGTTCTATGATAAGAGTCCCAAATGTAACAACATCTCTCCATAGTAGAAAAAAAACCCACAACCACACACAAAACCTCTCTCTCACACACACATACACATAGACACCCAAATAAAAACAAAGACACACAAACACACAAAACATAGAGGCACACACACAAGCAGCGCCACAAAGCACAAAAGAGTGAAGGAAAAATTGGGGAGAATTTTTTTTCCTCTATTTAATATTAACTATATATTTTTTATGTCTCTCACCTTAATTGAGCAGTGACATCTTAACAAACTAAACTAAGTATAGATAGACATGTGAAGGGGTAAAAACGGACGAAAACACTTCAGACTCTTACCCTAAATCCATCATGTACTACCCCTCTTTAAACCGGATATGACTATATGCTCGAGGGAGTAGAGGATGAACGGACTCAGGAAAGATCAAAGAATGAGGTACAAAGATTCCCATGCCACAATTTTTTCATTTATTTGCACGCAAAAATATCTTAAAAAAAGGAATATATATTCAACTCCCTCGTCATATATACTAGCACAAATGGGCGCGCTCCGCTGCGCTGATTCTTGCTAAACATTTGTTAGAAGCGCTAAAACGAGTTAGTTTTTTTATATACTAAAACAATATATGTATAATAGCATGAATATGTACTTAAAATTGTTATTATGATCTAATAACAACCTAATATAAAGATGCATAGGCCTGGTAGAAATATTACGAACTCGTTATTGCCATGATTGATATGAATCACCATACTACACGTAATTTACGACGTGTGATCGTTGCTTGTATAAAACTAAAGATTTAAAAATAAATGAGAAAAAAGAGAATTTAAAAGCTTAAATAAATTTAAAACTTAAAAATAATAAAAGTTTTTGGGAAGTAGGAACTAAAAAAGATAAAAAAAAACCCTCCAACAGTTCAATATAAAGCTATACTGGCCCGATAGAAAGACTATATGTTTTTTATTGCTATAATTGATATAGACTACTACACTGCATGTACCTTCATACTTAGGATTGTACATGTCTAAAACAAAAAATTAAAAATAAAAATACTATAGGTTCTTTATCGCTTGCTTCGAAACTAAAAATAAAAGAAAATTTTAAAAATATGAAATTTCAAATTTATAATAAAAACTTAAAATAAAAATAATAAAAATAATAAAAATAATAAAAAATAAAAATAAAAAATATCAAATCGATGAACATTACATGAAAAGTGCCAGAGGCACTATTCGGCATCTAATTTATTCACGGTTGAAGAGTATCTATACATGAATGCAGGCCAGTTCGTGTTACACACACACAAAAAGTTGACACCCTCTTTTTCAAACAAATAAAATATTTAAGACAGCTAGCTAGGTAGCATGGGATAAGCTAATGCTTGGCTAACTTTGTGCAATGCAATTCGGTGCGTGCGAAAGGGTTTTTTGGGAACATGTGCTTTCGTATGAAGATCGATGACGACGACGCATCAAATCAGAGAGTTGGAGGTTAGCCTGTTGCTGGTTAAACACCAGGTCATTTTCCAGGATGATCTCTTTTTTCAGGGCATTTTTTCCAGGGTGACAGCGACTTAACCACCCTTTTTCCTGCCTGCTGCCTGCTGTAATATAATCTCGAAAACAACCGGTATATATACACAAATAATTCAGCTGCAAAAAGATTAGATTAAGACATGCATATATATGAACGCTTTATTTACCCAGCGGCGGCATCAGCAGATTGTTGTGTGCCAAAAGCAAGAAAAGAGATGATGATGTATACTGTGTAGCTTCAAGCCTTCAATGGTTTGCATTTGCCACTGGTCTTATCCTCCTCTCTCTCTCTCTCTTAACTGTTCTTTATAAAAATATTTTTTTATAAAAAGTCACTTCACAAGAAGTTGCCAAAATAAAGAAAGTCTGCATCGAGTGGTGAGTGGCCTTTTGTGTGTGCGGCATGCATTGTTTTTATTTAGAGGAGATGACTGTACCCTGCGTAGACTAAAATATAGAGCAAGTTTTGTGGTTTGGTACATATCATGTGAATACGTGCATATAATACTTCAACTTGTGCCTTTAGGATTTTGTCTTATCATGCATTTAGATAATTCTTGGATTGGATGTAACAAGTAATTAACATGCACAGTGGAACTAGTTGAACCGGATGCTCCCTTTTTCAATGGTGATTTTTAGATTGAAAGGATTAAGATGTCCAAGAGGGAGTAAATTAGGTTTATTTTAAATTTTTAAAGCAAATATGAAATCCTATCAAGTGACATTTACTCCGTGCCTAACTATTCGTGTGACTTAGACTATTAAAGCGGTAGCAAACCAAAAAAACGAAAACACCTTACAATTCTAGGAAGAATTGAAGAACAAGTGCATGATGTAATACGGTATGAAAGAATTAGGGAAAGAGATTCTTGACACGACGACGTTTTGCCGAGGTATCGAGGAGTCGACACTCTCCCCTAGTCCTCGTTGGAGCACCTCGCAAAGTATTGCTCCCCCTCAATCCCGCGCAAGGGATGAGTGCTCGCTACGGGTTGGTTCTTCGTCACTCCGGCTCGGTGTACCGCCCACAACCGATCACAAGTCGATGGAGAAGGGCCGTCGACAATCTTCCAGCGATCACCTTCCTCCCAAGCACCACCGGACCGTCTAGGTGATGTCGATCACCAAGAGTAACAAGCCTTGATCTTCACTTGACTCACTCAAGCTTCACAACTAGAGTGGATGCACACTTGAACTCTTGGATGAACTAGAGGAGAGAAAGATGGATGGATTCGCAAATCACTCTCTCTCTAGGGCTCTTGCTCTCTTCCCAACCTTCTCAAAGCAGCCAGCAATCCAAATGAGCAAAGTTAAGGTGGGAAGGCAAGGGGTGGGCTATAAATAGCCCCTCTCAAAAACTGCCTCGGGCTGAAAAACTTGTCTGTTTTAAGTTAGCGACGGACGCTCCGTCGCTCTGCCCAACGGCTACTTCTGTCACCTTTTCCTAGCGACGGACGCTCCGTCACAGGGCGACGGACGCTCTGCTCCAGCGTCCGACTCTCTGGCTGAGGCTAGGCTGAAAACAGCCTCTCTGTAAGGCCAACAGACGCTCTCTATGCGTCCGACGCCAAGCCGACGGACAGCGTCCGACAGACTCTAAATTGCTCAGCCAAAACAAGGCTCTCTGTAAAGCCGACGGACGCACTGGAGTGAACACCCCAGCGTCCGACGCCTTTGTCTGGCGCGACAGACAGCGTCCGACGCCTCTGTCTGGAGCGTCCGTCGCCTAGAACTCAACCCTCTCAACATTGATTTTCGTCGTGATGAATATAGAAGTTGTTTTAGGCTATCTTACGGTCATCATAGGCTTGCTTAGAGCTAAGATAGTCAAGTGTGCACCACACCTAAGTCAAGCTACTCATCTAGACCCCCTTGATAGTATGGTCAAAGATCAAATAAAAGCCATATCTAATTCTAAGTGTCCTTCATCTCCTTATGACACTTAGACCTATCATTCTAGGGTCTTCATCATGTCGTCTTTGAAATCCGAAACGATATCCATCTTGGGGGCTAAGTGATAACCGTTGATGCTCATTCATGTTGATCACTATGGCTAAACTACGCATAACCTCTGTAAAACACACGTTAGCCATAATAATCTTTAACTTGTCGTTAATCACCGAAACCAATAGGGTCATGATTCTTCAGCATGCCATCTGCATGTCATTAGCTCCGTTTTAATAGGAGCAGCATGTTTGTATGAGAAATTCTATTTTAATAGGATTTATTGTGGCTGATTTCGATAACTAAAAAGTAGAGCTGATTCGGACTTAGAAGCTCAAGAGATTTACTAATTTACGTGAGTGTAGTTCTCGTGATGACGAATCTAACTCCAATATATATATGCACATAGGTTCGGTAAGTGTTGCCAATTCATATTCATTTCTCCATTTAGATGCCCAAGATTGATGTTGAAGGTGTTTGACCAACCGTGACACTAGTAACAAAAAAAAAAGAAAGAATCCTGCAAAATTCAAACAGGTAGCGATAGGTCGGCTAACCTTTTCACTTTCCAATTTCTAGCATCTACTATCTATTAATCTAACACTAGCTAGGGCTTCTCCGAAGTTGATACTCATATGATTAGCAATACAATCATATGCTCTCCGTACCGTAGTAGAGCACATTATCTCGTTAGTATATTCATTCTCATTCACACACACTGATGGCCTCTTTTTGTTCTCACATCAAACCGGATGCAAATCCAAAAGCAGCAGCAGCAAAAAAAAAAAAAGAAAGAAAGGAAGGAAAAAAGAAAAAAAAAAGAGAATATGATAAAAGAAAAAGGACCAATTTGACCACATCACGTAGGGCCCACACAACCCCTTCTCTCTCTCCCCTCACTCATCACTACTCTTCAGTCAGAGAGCCATCACGGCATCCTCCCTCCCCCCACTCTCTCTGCTTCTCTCTAGCCGTGCTCCTTTTCTCTCTCCTCGGGAGGCTTCTCCCTCCTCCTGGACCTCCTCCTCCCTCATCCCCATTGCCTTTGGGCTATATAGGGTGGGATTGGATTGGAAAGGAAGCTCCCGGCGAGTTTGAACCCAACCGAAACCCGCACCTTTCTCGCCTCGTCCTCTCGCGCTTCCCGCCGCCCGCCCGCCCACCTGCCCACCCGCCGCCGACGCCGACGCCGCGTCTGGTCTAGAACTAAATGCCGCGAGATCTGCGCGCGTGACGCCGTCCCCCGCCGGAGCCTCCCTCCGAGCTCCGGGCCACGGAGCGCTTCGTCCCGGATCTCTCTGGTGGCTCAGGTGAGCAAGCTCTTGCAACCTCAGCTTCCACAGCTTCAGTTTCTTTGCTCCCCGATATGTTAGAAATCGGAATGGTGGGATGGATGCCTCTCTGGCCAATGCAATGTTGCTCGAGTGGGAGTGGCTTAGGGGTGTGTGTGTTGCTGTTGGAGTTGGTGACTCTGCCCCCCCCCCCCCCCCCCCTCTCTCTCAAAAAAGAAGATTTGGATTTTGGGGGTGCTTGGATTCGGAGATCATACATTCTGAACATTTCTTGATGCTGTATATTGGAGTTGGCATTTCGGATTCAGTCAATCAACTCCCACACTGCTAGAATATTTCAGTGAAAGGTTGGTGGTAGGAGCGAGCTGCGGCTGCTGATTTTCTCCCATCCCCTTCAATCACGAACGCACTCCTGACTCCTGAGGCCGAT